>BQNB010026634.1:14251-58407 GCA_026074375.1 Tanacetum coccineum | reverse complement strand
TAACGAATATCGCAATCGTAATCACTTAGCAACTCAAACCATCGGCGTTGCCTCATGTTCAACTCTTTTTGGTCTAAAATGTATTGTAAACTCTTGTGATCGGTGAACTAATGTCTCTAGATCTTAAGAGCGAACACCACTGCACCAAGTTCTAAATCATGAGTCGTATAGTTCTTCTCATGAATTTCTAACTGGCGTGATGCATAAGAAATCACCTTTTCTCTTTGTATCAACACAGTGCCCAAACCCTTCTTTGAAGTGTCGAAGTATGCGATGAAATCTTCGCTTCCTTCAGGTAATGTAAGGGTTGGTGCACTGCATAACTTCTGCCTTAATAGTTGAAAAGCTGCTTCTTGTTTATCGCCCTAAACAAACTTGACTTTCTTTTGAGTAAGCTTAGTCATTGGTTTGGCGATCTTCGAAAACCCTTCAATGAATCTTCGATATAATACCCAACAAGACCTAAAAATTGACGACATCTCGTTGGTGACTTAGGAGATGGCAAATCTTTAATGGTTTCAATCTGCTTGATCCAATGAATTCCTTCACTATCGATCTATGACGAGGGAACAGTACTTTGGAAATCCAAATCTCACATTTGGAAAAACTTGGCATACAACTCCTCCTTCGTAAGCAATTCTAAGATTGCTAAAGGTCGTCTTCATGTTTCTTGTTTGTTCTCGAGTATATAGGAATATCGTCAATAAAGACAATTCACGAATTTCCCAGATATGGTTTACACACCCAATTCATAAGGTCCATGAATACGGCAGGTGCGTTTGTCAAACCAAACGGCATAACTTGAAATTCGTAATGGTCATAACGAGTTCTGAAGGCAGTCTTCGGAATGTCTTCTTTTCGAACCCTCAATTGTGAATAATGACTCTTAGGTCGATCTTCAAGTAGGACACTAGGACCTTGTAGCCTGATCAATAAATCCAATTCTTGGGAGCAGATAACACGGTTCTTCTACCGTTTGTTTTTGTTTATTCCGATAGTTATTGCACATCTGGAATGATCCATCCTTCTTCTTTGACCAAAACAAGAACGGAGCTCCCTAAAGGTGAGGAACTGGGGTATTATAAAGCTTTGTCGGATAGCTCATTTCAGTGCTCGATAACTCTTATCATTTCGGAAGGCGCCAATCGATAGGTGCCCGTGCTCAGGTGCAGCACCAGGTACCAAATCAATTTGAAACTCCACTTGTCGAGTCGGAGGAAGACCCGGCAAGTCCTCAGGAAATACTTCAGGAAAGTCTTGAACTATTTGTACGTCCTCAAGTCGCTTCTCCTTCGACTTGTCTTCAACTTCTTTTGCAGTGATATGTGCCAGAAAGATAGGAAACCCTTTTTCCATGTACTTCAGCGTTTTAGTGCAAGAAATGATGTTTAATCGTGTCACATTTCCCCCCGTATATGATTAAGGTTTCATTTCCCCAAGGAATGCTGACAATCTTCTCGGCACACACAATGACCGCTTGGTACTTTAACAACCAATCCATACCGATTATATCATCGAAACTACCAAGTTATACAGGCATTAAGTTTATGTCAAATAGGTGATTTAGTAAATTCTCTAATGGCGAGCAAATTCGATAGCGAAATTGTCATAGGGCGACTAGTAATGTGTCTTGGCTTCTTGGCTTATGATTTGGTATAAGATGATGCCAACTTTATAGTAAGACAGAGTGAAGGTCTGCATAGTTGATATGGTTACAAATTCGATTTCCAAAAGTAAACGCGTTCTATGAATACGCACACAAAACATGATATAAGTATAAAATTGTTTCCTTAACAGGAGGTTTTTAGAGTGACTACTCTCAGCATGGCATGGTACCTTCCTGAATTATACATAGTTGATAAGGCCATGTATAATTGAGGATTAACGATGCATTGCTCATTTTCGTCAAAATAGCGTTATAATTTCATAATATTCGTGAGAGTAGTTTGTAAGAGTAAAGAAGGAACTTAAGTTAATATTGACAAAATTCTCATAATACGATAATTTGATAGATAAATTGAAATCATTTGTACAACTGAAATTTAAGGGAAATACAACGAGAACTACTAAGGAGATAAAGTCTAAGATAGTTTCAACTTAGGATTTATTAGGAAAGCGAGACAACTTTCTCTTTTAAGCTTTGATCTCATCTTTAATGTTGTTAGGGTCTTGATCGGTGTCCCCTTCTCTTAAGGCATGCACCGCTCCACGTGCTCTAGTACCTCTAGTTTGGTTTTCATGGTTTCGGTTCTTTTGCTTTGGGCAATCACTCCTGCAGTGCCCTTGATTCCCATATTCATAGCAATAGCCTCGATAGTATTAGCCACTCGCTTGGCTACAACCCGCTCAATTTACTCAACACTCATCCCTTGATTAACAGTTGTCATCATTTCTTGAAAATTACAGGGAACAAAATGTATATGAAGTTTCATCCATAAGAAAATCATGCCACTCCGTGATCCTAACATATATGTAAGGTGAGACCACGTTATGCAGAGATTTAAGATAACGGCAACCATGGCGTAAATAAATCCCCATCATACAGTAGCATGATCATAACCAACAGCGTAGGTTAATACTTAATACATCGTTTACATGAGTAAAAGAGTACAAGCTTTTTATTAACACTACCAACCGAGTATTACTCAAGTTTAGTGGGATATAATACAAAACAAGCTACACTGACAAATCTATTTGTCTATGGGCCAGGGTGCCTCTCAAGATTCTAGATGCTAGCCTCTTATGTTATCTTTAAGTGACTTAATATTCTTTGGTGATGATAAAGGTAGTGCAGCAGCAACTCAGTAATGCATGCCTCAGTAGATGGTGATCGTGGAGTATGGTATTAAATAGATATCCGTACTGCACGGGATTTGGTCTCAAAAGACAAGATGATATGGTGTGGAGAGGTGGGTGGTGTAGAAGCAGACTTATCAGTCTCAAATGCCTCTGTATTCTCAGCTTGAGGGGACAGGATCATCTGTAGGTACCGCAGAAGGGTCGGCCGAAGCTAGGTGCTCCTCCTCCTCCTCGTCCTCCTCATCCTTCTACTTGTGTGGAAAATAAGCCTAGGAAAGAGGCCTCAATAAAGCAAAAGACAACTATTTATAACTAATCTAAAAGCTATTAAGAGCTAAAATAAGCTAGTGACATAAGCTAAATAAGCATAAAGAAAAATAAGCAGTCCCTACACCTAAGGCATTCAAAAACAGTCAAAAGCCAAGTTTGGGCTTAAAAATAAGCCAACAAACAAGCTTCTTAAGGGCTGAAAATCAACAAGCTTATAAAAGGGCTTATAAGCTCTTGAAATAAGCCAAGAGATTGGGCTTAAGTCCTCTTAAAGGCTAAGAAAAATTAGCCTAAAGTCTCCCCTTTGCACCAGGGGAGCTTTAAGGCTAAATTCAAGGGCTTATTTGACAGCTTATTAAAAGCTGTCAAATAAGCTCTAAACAAACAAATAAGCTAAAACAATTGAAGCCTAGCTTATGGACTTAGCAACCAAATTTTACTTTTAAAAACCATAAACCCGTGCCATATTTTTGATGTGAAAAAGAGTGTTGGATTTTTAAAACTGTGACACTAAAAACACTTGGGCCTGTTTTGACTAAAAAGTAAAAGAACAGAGGTTTATGACAGCTGGAATAAACACAAAGATGCACCTTTTGAACCTCAAACTCACAATTCAAGTGCTTATGGATATAAGCACTTGTGATATCTTGAAAATCTCACAGTTAACACAATGGTTTAGAAAATCTTTAAAAAAAACAATTTGGAACTCAGAGACTTTTTGAAACCAGCTTAAAAGAGCTAAAAGATGAAGCTAAAAAACAGATTGATACCATAAACCCAAACCACAACCAATTTTTCCACCCTCTTTTAAATGTTATCCCAAACACCCCCTTTACTTTAACGTCCCACCTTTGTTGTACTTAAAAACTTTTGAAAAAGCTAAACCCAGCTAAAACCTTTTATCTACTCACTCTCTTTTTCCACCTAAATAAGCCATTTGAACACTATTAAATCTATATCTTTATTAAGAAAAATAAGCTAGTTTCTCTACTAGCATAAACTGCTTTTCTTATGTAGACAAATTAAAGTAAAGTCTAATATTGATTTTAAACTAAATAAGCTTAAAGCAATTACATCTATAAAGCTAACTCTAGCTAAATGAACACCAGAATTGAACATGAGAATTCCATTAGAAAAAGCACTGTTGAATTAAGCTATGAATTTGCTAAAATGGAATATAGAAAGGTAAACCTGAGGTTATTGTAGTCTCAGAACCAAAGCCACTCTTGTAGAGTGAGTGGCTTAAAAACATGATCCTATAGGCTCCCTAGCCTCTAAACCTCAATAAGCTGAATTTAAGCTCATTGTTCCTTGTAGCTTCCAAAGTGAATCAAATGCACTCACATGATCATGTTTTGATTTGAACTAAACAAAACTAGTAATGAATAACTTTTTAACAAATTTTAAACTGAATTTGAGCTTATGAAAAGGAATAAGCTCAAAAGAGCTTATTAGAGCTTATTGGGGTAAAAATAGCTTAATTTTTGAAATGAAAACTCTTGAAACCATTAAAAACTGAATTTATTACTCAAAAGGTAACATACAAAGCTAAAGATTACAGTAACAAACAAGTGCTTAAAAAGCTTGATTAAAAACTTGAAAGTAAAATTGGCTTAAAAAGTAACGAAAAAATTAACTAAAGTGAAAAGTAAGAACTAAAAACTAACTACTCTTTTTCTTCTGTCTTTTTCCTCTTTTTAAGCTTGAGTCCATGTGTTTTTAGTTTTAGGTGAGAAAGGGACGCAAACAAAATCCTAGCCCTCTCAATTTCATCAATAATCAATCTAGATCTTGGTCGGCGATAGAGCTTAGGAGTTGGAGATAGCCAACTTGCAATCTCACAAGCTGGAAAAGGAGTGGAGGGGGAGGGAATGGTTTACCCATGATGGTGGTGAAGGTTTACAGGGTAAAAACGGGTTTGTAAACCCGTGAGTTGTTTTTGGGGGGAAGACAAAGGCGGGAAAAGTTGTTTTTGGTTATAAAAGATTGAGATTTTTTGGGGTAGGCACTAATGTCCCACATGGTTATGTGTCTTGTTTCACCGTACGACCCCCCCCCCCCCCCCCTTGGGTTACATAAACTTTTGGGACTGGGCAAAACAAGTCCCCAAGAGTTTTATATAACTCTTTGCACCAAAGTCCTTGGTGGTACAAGTTAGGAAAGCTTTGGCACGCTTTTGGCCCTTGTGGTTATAGCTTTGCCATTTGGCAATTTGCCCTTCTCATCTTTTTTTCCTCTTTTTCTTCTTTATATATAAGTTAGGGATTTATAATTTCAGTCCCTAAACTTATATTTTCCTTTGACTTTTGGCCTCGGGTTGACTTGGGTTGACCTTTGACTTTGACCAGTTGACTTTTTGACTTGATTGACTTTTCGGCTTCGATTATGGCTTTGTCTTTCACAGTCTTTTCCATTTCAAGTTCGGTTTTGTCGTTTGGCTTTTTTTTTCGTCCTTTTCTCTTAGTTTATCCGTTTCCTGCACAATACAAATAGCAAAACAAGCATATTTTTGGGCATTTTAAACGTCCGATTTTTGTTATTTTAGCTTGTTTTAAAGTAAAGTATGTGTAATTAAGCACACCCAAAATCCCCCATACTAAGTATTGCCATGCCGTGTCCTCACGCAATTGTTATGAAGTAAACATTTAACGAAAAACTAAGAATCTCCAATCAATCCCCCTCGATTAATAACTTGAAAAGTAGCTAAGTGTTTAGTCAAGGGAAAACTAAAGAAATCAAAAGCTTCGACAAAGTGCCCCGTTTCACCATTTTTATTTGTCCTATTAACTTCCCAAATATTTTATGGATTTTTCCTTTTCATTTCTCGACTTCCTGTTGGCTTCCTTTATGATATCAACATTGGGTTCATAAAAATGAGAAACGCCCATAGAATAAATCACGATGGTCCTGACGGATAAACATCGTCCCCGATTTTTTACTAGCTCCAAACCAAGCAATTAAACAAGATCATGTCAATAGTAAGCCTAAATGCTAAGCACTCATACTATGACTTGTTAACTTTTAAGCTTCCCAACATGAAATAATTTGATTAAAATGTGTGTACTCATTTCAACTCAACCATAGATCAACCATATTTCCATAGTCGTAAATATCAAGATGAATCATACTTCCAAGCAACAACTTATCAAAGACCTTGTAAACTTGATTTTTGAAAACGAGATTTAAACTGTAGAACTTTTGCAACATCTTCATCCATTATAATCCATAAGTTCTTAAAGCTAGGAATGTGTTGCTAGTTTGAAACACCGACCTAGGCCTCGCTCCCAAGTAGTAGGATATCACATAACCAACCCGATGTTCATAGTTTGAAAAACCCACTCCCGTTGCGATACAGCCGTAGTGGAAAAAAATCACAACAACACCTTCTCCTCCTATTATGGCTAAGAATTGGCTTTAGTTGAACTCCTCACCCTCACCTAGACCTCGCTTCCTGTGAGGATATCACAAACCAAAACAACCAAAATCCCTAAAGTATAATGTCCTTAGTTTTGAACCCTTCCACCTCGTGGTAGCGGAGTGGATATCACGAGCACATCTTTTACTTGTTCCCACCCCATATAACAAATTATGCTTCATTGGCAAAAATTTCAATATTCATGCATTTTTGCATTCATACTTCATTCATGCTTCTTTGGCATTTTAACTTTCGAATTATTAAGAACAGAAAAATCTCGCTTTAAAGAATCAGGTTACAAATTTGAAGCTTTTTCTAAAAACATTGATTGACTTAGTTGAACTGAATTGAGTACGTATGATTAGGTGGATTAGAAGCTAATGGGAGAAAAAGCCACAAGTTACTCATATAAGGTTTTTAAAAGAATCTTGGCTCCAACACCAAAAACTTATATTTAACTAATCACGACTTGTTCTACACCTATTTAAAATTCGAAGCCAACGAATTCGTGCAACTTAGCCTACAAGCGGTATAGTTGAGAACTACTAGGGCGTCAACAGCCCGATCAGATCAAAAATATTCTCATTCTACCCATTAGGAAAGTCAAAACTGTGACAAAACACTTATTTTATTTTTGAAAATTGGTTTAGAATTTCAAGTTTTTTTGTATTTTTGCAAAAAATTTGGTGTGTAAAAACGGGATTTGCGTGATAACAACACTGCAGAGGCAAAAATCAAAACGAAGATCACCCCCCCCAAACTAGAACTAAACTCGTCCTCGATTGTTTTTCCAAAGGGTTCCTCGTAAATCAAAGGCCGGTTATTAAGTGTGCCAAAAGAAAAAAAATGTCAGTACGATTAGATTTGGATACTGGATCCCAAAATGAAGCTGAGGATGTGAAAACTCTGTGGAATACTACAAGCACGAGGTCTTCACAATCCGGGAAATCTGGACAACAACACAAAGCCGACACGAGAACATAGAATAAAACAAAATATGGACAAAACACACGGGTAATGGAAAAATGAAAGCCTTCTCACAACAAAAACACTTATTTATTACATACTACGATAAGCATGGGGTGCCTCCCACGAAGCGCTTGTTTAAGGTCGCTATGCTTGACCCGTCCCCCGAATTTATTGGTCCATGGGGAACGTCTGGAGATCCGGGACAAACCTCGATTTGTATTGCCCCCTCCAAAGTATGTTTTTTATACGATGACCCATTCACTTTATTTAAAGTGGGGCCCGGAGTTTTGAGATAACTCCGATCAGTTGTCCATAATGGAAACACTTGGGTTACAGTGAATGGTCCACTCCAACGGATTTCAATTTGCCCGAGAAAATCATTAGTCTAGAGTTGAAAAGGAGGAACACCTCACCAACGATGAAAACGCGGTTTTGACTAGCATCGTGTTCCTCTTGGTATTTTCTCTTTATAGATCAAAGATTTTCTGTGGCTTGATCACGAGAAGTTCATTTAGTCAATCAGTTGAAACTTTCCTGTGATCACCCGCAGTTTGAACATCAAAATTTATAGGCTTGAGGGCCCAGTAGGGCTGGTGCTCTAACCTCGATCGTAATGACACAAGCCTTCCCGTACACTAACTTATATGGAGTACACCCGATGGGTGTTTGTAAGCTGTGCGGAAGCCCATAAGCATCAACTAGTTGTCACCAGGAGCACTATTTCCTCCCACGGTTCTCTCAAGAATACGTTTTAAAATTTTTTTGAATTGGTGATGGAATCGGTTGCAATGATTTGAAAATGATGGGGGAAATTCAGAATAAAATGATTAATGAGAAAGAGTATACACGAAGATTAACTCAAAGACTTATTTTTTGATAGGCATTATGACATTAAATCACAAAACGAAAGTGTTATTTAGCTTATTGTTTTTAAAAGGTCTAAGTTGAAACAGTATTATTGTCATTAAACCCACTCCTTAAATGTTGTTGACTAAAATTGTTTTAACCATGTACATTAAAAACTAATGTAGAATTTATATTTATAATTATTATTTAAAATGTTGTGCATTATGTTTTGTACATTTGAAGCTAATTAAGGAATGTTACATAAGAATATTTAAAACGTGTGACTTTAAAACAAAACTAATGATAGGCATTAACATATTGAAACCTTATTTTGGAATGTATTTATGCGCTTTATTTTATTGAAACCAAAATGGAGAATTAACAAAAATAGTTTACTTGACTAATGATAGGCATTATTACATTTAATAATTGAGAAAAAGTGTTATTTGACTTCCTCTAGTGAAAAGGTGTAACCCGAAACACAACGTCTGATCACTTGGTCAGCACAGTTTTTAAACAGAAAGGGGTCGTCCCAGAAGTAATGTTTAACATCTTTGAAGAATTTATTCTTCTGTTGGGACGACATTCCCTTGACAATAAACTTTCCCGCATGGTAGTTTGCAAAATCTGCAAACCATGGGGTACTATCATCTTTAAGAGCAATAGATCCAAGGGTTTCGAGAGGAAATGCTTCATTTATTTCCTTGTTCTCGAACTTATCTTGGTGAGGATTTTCCAGTCTTGAAAGATGATCTGCAGCAAGATTTTCTGCTCCTTTTTTGTCTCGAATTTCAATATCAAATTCTTGGAGCAATAGGATCCACCGCATGAGTCTTGCCTTAGCATCCTTCTTGGCAAAGAGATACTTGATGGCAGAATGGTCAGTATACACTATGCTTTTGGACATAACAAGATATGACCGGAATTTCTCAAAGGCATACACTACGGCAAGTAATTCTTTTTCGGTCGTAGTGTAATGATATGCATTATCAAATTGAAACCTTATTTTTGGAATGTTTTTATGTGTTTTAATTTAGTCTTTCTAGATATTTGTGCATTAGGTGTTGTACCACGTTAGTTAAGTATGGCAATCCACATCTTTTTATTAATGGCGGCATTTAATTTTCATGCTTAGAAGACTTGTCCAAAACCTTATTATATTAGAGAGTATATATATATATAGATAGATATATATAGATAGATAGATAGATATAGATAGAAATAGATTTATATCAGTAATATAAAAGGTAACTAAATAATATTTACTTACCATAGATTTAGAGGGATAAAAATTTTCCTGTTAATGTTATGTAAAGAGAGAATCCTTAGAACAAACTTCAAAAATAATCTTAAAAAATAAAAAAGACTTGCATACTCATCCATGACTATGAGCTCCATGTTCTTGATGTGTTGTTTATTATACACTGACCTGTATGAATAATTTGGACACACATTTTAATGTTGTCTTTCACATCAGACAAATCACTGATATAACGGTATTTCACCCATTAGCCTCAAATAGGCAACTTTGACCCGAACGAATTTCAAACAAAAACTCTTACAAAATAAAATACCATTGCACCCATTAGCCTCAAATAATGTTTTTAGGATTTTTTTTTCAATATGATTTCGTAATTCATAAATTATCTAGACCTAATTAGCACAAGTTAATACATATTATTGAGACCCAATTATATCTTGTTTATACAAACTCGAAGACATAACAATGAAAAAGAATAAACTAATTGTAACAAAGTCGCCACAAAAGACAACTGTGATCCATTCCGTGTGTTAGTCTTGTTTGATTGATGTGATTGTAACTGTTGCTAAAAATATGGTCAATTACAATAGTGGTGATTGATTTTTTTATAGAATGAATTGGAGAAGATTGAGATCTATTTGTGGAATGTCTTTATGACATGAAACCACAATGTTGAAACGGTTACTTAGACGGGTTTGACTTATTCTATACTGTTGTGAATACCATATGAGAGAGTAAACATGAGAATGACACATCAACGCTAATTAAACATGCTGCTTCAAAGAATTGTAAAAAAGTCTGTTTTAATAAAAAAAATAGAAATAGATTTATATCGGTACTTAATATTAAGAGTAATTAAATAATATTTAGATACCATGATAAAACTACGTAGGATATTGTATCTTGATGGGAGATCCAATTTCTTTAAGAGCTAATGTTTAGTTAATGAATTATGGTAATGACTTCCTAATCATAACCTTGACCTTTCTTATAAATAAAGGATTATTCACCTCATAAAAAACACACAAACACATCTTCCTCTCATCTTTCTCGCTAAAAACACAAAGAGAAAAATGGGTAAAATATCAAATTTCTTCAAGTCACTATTTGGGTTCAAACCATCAGACCCAAAACGAAGTGGTTGGACCTTGTTCAAATCATCCCACAAACAACATAACCACGACGAGGCCATCTCTGCTGACCGAGGATCGGTTCAGTCACGACCACCTAGTGTTGTGGCAAAATTGATGGGACTGGAAGCTTTACCCGATTCTGATACAACCAATCCAAAACAAGAAATGGGCGTGACCCCAATCAGCCCTCCATTTTATGCGGTTACTTCTGAAGGCCATGCGTCAACGAGAACGGTCCCGTTTACTCGAGGTGAAAATGACGGTTCTCGATGCTGTCTTAGAGGCTACTCTGACCACCCCAACTACATGTCGCACACTGAGTCTTCACAGGCTAAGGTCAGGTCTTTAAGTGCTCCTGGCGTACGAAGAAGATCAAAATATTCAAACGTTAAACAAAATGATGATCAACCCCGTGAGGCCGTTGGTGAACTGAAAAAAGCTAGTTACAGAGGAACTCAAGTGTCTTGTGAAGTGGTTATCGTGCCTGATTTTTCACGAATTGACGCTAGCTTTGATTTCACAGATGATTATATCCAAGTGATTAAAGATCAATACGAAATGCTAGATGATGTCATTCCTAACACACTCAGCTTCGGTGTTTCTTCTGAGATTAACCATAAAAAGCTGCAAACCATCGAGCATTTGGTTCAAAAACTAACAAGGCTCAACTCCACTCACGACGAAGCACACACAGATTACATTGCATCTCTATCTGAAAACACAAAGCCGGATGATAGGTATATTTCTGAAATCCTATTAGCATCAGGGCTTCTCCTAACAGACCTCGGGTCGAGCCTCGCAACATTCCAGTTCCACTCTTCGGGCCACCCGATTAACCCCGAGTTATTTTTGGTATTGGAACAAACCAAATTCAGTAATTTACCAAAGCAAGAACCTTCAAATAAAAAGTTACTTAATAAAGAAAAATTCCATAGGAAGCTAATTTTCGATACTGTTAATGAGGTTCTTGCAAAGAAGTTAGCTTTAGTGGTACCTTCACTCGAATCTTTTTCAAGCAAGTCTTTTAAGCTAGCGAACAAGACATTAAACGGGCAAAAGCTTTTAAGGGATCTATGTATGGAGATAGAAGAGCTACTACAAGTGAAGAAGAAAAAAGAAGATGTCAGTTTAGATGAGGAAGATGACGGGTTGAAAACCATTTTGTGGGAGGAAGTACTGAATCGTGCAGAAAGTTGGACAGATTATGACGGTGAACTTCCTGTAATTGCATTGGAAGTTGAAAGATTGATCTTCAAGGATCTGGTAAATGAGGTTGTTTTGGGTGAAGCTTCTCATGGTAAGCGAATACAGCCCGGAAGATGTCGCAGACGGTTGTCCTCAAAGTAGGGTGTTTTCTATTGTCCTCTATGTTGCTCAAATTTCTTCTTCTTTTCGGGATTGTTACTGATACTTCCTTAATCTTATTGTTCCACTCTGCGTTTTGGTTTTATGTATGTAAAAGTGTAAGAATCCATGCTACTTAACTTTAGTGAAGAGGTTATGACACCCTTGTATCAAATAGAAGGCAAATAACATTATTTACATGATTTAATCAGTGAATGCTGTTAAAATTTCATGGTTCTATACTCGATCATGTGTTCTTATTCTCATAAAAATAAACCAAACTTGTTGCTTTTGGTTATTGCTTTTGGTTGTTCACTTGTGTGAAGCTTGTTGCTTCAACTAGTTCCGAAAGTGATGATCAATACCTTCGGTAACATATTGATGCCTCTTTTCTGCTAAATGTTATAATCTAAAATGTGTAATATACGAAAGCCAGATATTACTGGATAAAGTGGAACGGACTTGAAGTGTCACTACTACAAAAAATGCTATAGAGCCCGGTTGAAACAGCACATAGAGCCCGTTTTCGGTGGGGGGGTCAAAGGGGAGGGGACTTTATTCAACATTGACATAGAGCACGGTTTTTCAAACGGGCTTTATAACGTGATATAGAGCCCGGTTTTATGATAAGAAACATGCTCCATTTCCAGCTAGCCATTACATCAATACTTACCCAATTTGACCATTCGATGTCTCCAGCAAACCTTAACCGTAATTAATATGCACTACAACAATTGAGAATTGATAACAATATAAGCTGCACTCTTAATAAACAATCAACATTTGAGTTATATTGATAACATACTTGGCTTAGACAAGATACAGTTCAAGGGGGATCTTATCGCGTAGAATCAGAGTTTCTTGGTAACATATCAACTTACAAGGATGACACTAGCTTGGTTACACATTAACAGAAAGAACATACCAATAAACAGTTTGCACAGAAGTAAAGAAAACGAGACTAAAAATGGAGCCCCAAGGCCCCCTGTCACAACAACACTAGCCTTTATATCCCTACTTTTAACATCTGCAAACTTACCCATTCAGCGAAAACTAAAGGTAGCCAAGTTACGGTTGATTGAGGTGTCCTGATACTTAAACCGATCACTTGATCTGCTATGATTTTGTCTAGACGGTGATGACATTTTCTTGCTTTTCTTATTCTATACTTTTTAACCATTTTGTCTAGACGGTGATGCCATCCTTTTTTGTTCTTGCACTGTTCACTTTTCTACACATTTTAACCGTCTACAATTTTTAGTTGATCAAGCTTCGCAGCAAAAACCACTTCTGCTGATACCAGTCACCATACATCTTGTTAGTTGTTTAATCATGACATATTTACAGATTTAAAAGATGTATCCATTAACATTATAAAATATAGGGAACAAGTTATTTAACATGTATTCACATCCTCGGAAAGAGCAAGTCCAGGAGATCTGGGTGGTGTTTGTGTAACTGCACTTTAAAAACCAACTAACAATGGATCTGATGTAGCTTTAAAAACCAATACGGGTCAAATTGAACTTCAACAAATGTAGCTTAAAAAACCAACAAACAATGGATCTGATGGATAATGATATTCCACTTGTAACTGCAGTTTCAAATGATGAAAGCTTCATTAGAAAGTAACCATTACATTTTGTTATGGTTAATAAATGCATGCATATGCTAAAGCCTCTTTTTCTTTTTTCTAATTTTTTGTGCATACATATACTATATATTTATTATACTTTTGTGGTAGTAGTGTTACCCTTAACCCAATGCTGCTTGGATATACGTAGTAGTAACACATCCGAAAATTTAAATCAGTCATGGTTTAGAAGCCGGCGTTGAGGAAGCTAGAGTTACCTTTTGGCACAGACAGGTCTATATTTTGAGAGAGAAAAAAATCAGTGTCCATGTAATACGTGGTCTAGAAACATAGGTGAACACCATCATTAACTACTTCCATACCACTGATACACGTAAAATAATCCAAAAAATTATCATTACTTAGATTTAACCGAAGGAATGAGAAAACAGATCTTTGTGCACTGCATAATTACCACTTCAATCATGTCCCTAAAATAAAGAATGCTAACATGGTTAGACTCATATTCTCGGTTTAAACATAAAGACGGTTTGGCTTAACATGGCGTGGAAAATCAATCGTGAATATATTGGTTCAACAACATCCAGTAGACAACGCTGAAACATTATTTATGTCTTCAATCAATTCGTTCAAGCATACCTAAAAGAATCAGAATCATGCATACATGAAAACCCCTCAATACAAAAAAGAAATACAATGGACAAACTGCCCCATAAGCGGCTAGATGACCATATAAAATTACTCCTCAAAAGAACCAATCCAAGACCTTCTAACTTGCAGTCCACTCGGAGTCCTACATAGCTTGGCACCTTGGTCATAAAGTTAGAATGTGATAGTCCTAATTTGAGAGAAATCGCACGCATAAACACCCTATTATGACAGCAAACACCAAAACCAAACACCCCATTTACGACAGCAAACACCACAACCAGATATCCTATTTATGACAAAAAAAATACTAGGTCCTGAAACCCCTCTTTTTGACAGCTAACAGCAGGCTCAAAAACCCTAGTTGTGCGAGCAAAAAAGTTTTACCAGCGAGCAAAAAAGTTTTACCAAACGCCCCATTTATGACATCTAATAGCACAACTAAAACACCCATTTATCACAGTAAAATAGAACAAAAACACCCATTTACAACTGATTATATTGTCTTTCTATTGAAAAAAAGATGTATCTTATTGTCATGTAATTTTATAAATCCCATAAGGAGCTTAGAAGAAACGGGCTCTAAAGGTTAAACACGTAAAGCCCGGTGATTCAGGGGGAAACATGGCTCTATAATAAGAATAGAGCCCGGTTTTGAAGCAAAAAACGGGGAACTAAGAGCTTTTCACATAGAGCCCGGTTCTCTGCGGGAAAACATGGCTCTATATCAGGCAAAATCCCTTTAAAGCCCGTTTTTCACAAAAACCGGGCTCTATTAAGGGGGTTCTATGTCAATTTGTGTAGTAGTGTGTGAGCCAACGATTGTGGTTTTCTACTTCTGTTGACGAAATTCTGACTGTAGTGTCATTGTTTTATTTAGTGTCAACCCGGATCGTAACCTTAGTCAAGCTTTTATGCTTGTAGTATTGAAGTCTAGTGTTTCCATTATAAATGAAAGAAAAATTAACGTCTTAACTAGAGATCCAAACAGTAGGTTGAAGAACTATTTGAGTTTGACCAGAGAGTCCATATAGCTTAAGAATATTCATTAAAAAATATTGTTCCGATATATAAAATCAAACTGATTCATGTTTGGCTCAAAAATATAAACCAAACTTGTTAGCATAAAAAGTCCATTTAATAACAACATACGAACCTGCCCAAAATCACTGCCAAAGACCATCATCATGTTTCCAAAAGGCTGTGGACAGGTGTCATACATATTCTTACGTAGTATGTCTCTTAAAGAGTGATCTAAGGCCTCAAAACAAAGCTTATTTGCCATTGGCGCTTCATCCCAAACAATAAGCTTACATCTCTTTAACAAAGCACCGAGATCATTTTGAGGGCTTATGGAGCAATAAGAAGTCTCATCAACGCTGAATCACGGGGTTTTTAAATAATATCTTTTGATAAGAAGTTATGTGTGTGAATAGAGTAAAAAAGAAACGTAAACATGTTTCATTAATATCTAAAAGATGGTATTGAATGGCAAGATCATGCATTGTCGTCTCCAAATTTGATGGTATTGAATAACAAATGATGTCGGTGAACGCTAATCAAGTTAATTGTCAGTTCATGTCCATTCCACGGACACCTAATACTCCACATAAAATATAAGTAAAAGTAGGTTGTGGTTGATAACATATTAAAATTTAAAATATGGTATAAAACATGTCATATGTATATTGTACATACCTCTTGAACGTTGATTATAAATCTTGAAGTGCTTCTGTGTAGACAACATTTGTAGTAGTTTTCAAGATATTATCATCCTCATCACAAACGACAACCTTCAAACCTCTTTTGCTTTTGACTCTTGAAACATCAACGTATATTTATCCATGTGTCAAAAGCTACGGGTCTTGAAACAACAATGTAGTTTATTGACCCGTGAAATAGAAGGAGCCTAAATTTAAAATCTTTGAATAGTGTTTATATAAGAGATCGATTTGTGATATTATGTAAATAAATGATATATTAGATGTATGAATAAAAAATATTAATGCTACATTATGATACAAATAAAATTTTGCAACATTATAAAAGGCATTTAATATATGTGCAACAACAAACACACGTAACAAATGTTGACATTTAATAAGAGTTTGATAACATATATTACTTTTTATATTAACACTTATAACCCCATACGTGTTTCGAAAATACTAAAAAAAAGAATATATGAAATAAGTTAAGTGTTACTTTTTACATCATTTTTACTATAATAAATTTTAATCTCAATATTAATGAATTAATAAAAACTTTATTCACTTCATAATCTTCCTAATGTTATTGACTTAAAACATAAAAGATGTAAAACATACTTAAGTGGCAATTGTATATAATAAAAAACAAATTTGTTAAAAAAAGAAAAAATCAACAGAAAAAAACTATTAGTGATTAGCAACCATATATTAAAAAAGAAAAAGTCTGATTTCTTTAATTAGTGGTTAATTCAAATCTGAATGGCATGTGTTCGTATGGTTTGAGACGCGTTTATTTAACAAAGAACACTTTCTGCGAGCATTCTAAGCTTTTCATAAGAAAAAAATAGCATCTATAATCTACATTATTCTAAAATTAACCACCAGGAAGCTTATATATGTTGTTTTTAGCTTGCAATGGTAATAACTAATGATTCTTGAACTATTCAACTTTACTAATCAATTTCGAAATATGTTAAATGATCATAAATAAGCAACATAGAATAAGGTATGTGATTAAACTCCATTCTTTCGAGAAGTATTCATAAACTTGATATGTTTTTCGACTTACAAAAAAATTAATCTCCAATGAAACATGTATCTTGTAAAACATTACTCAAAAATGTAGTAAACATATCAATGGTAACAATGAGCATAAACATTATAAAAACCTCATGGGAATTATAATATAGTATGCACAACCCTCCATAAAACACCAAGAACATAAGTATGATGTTTTTACTCCCTAGCTAAGACCTTTATCTTGACACATAAATTTAGCTTAAGTGATTGTCCCACAATGGTTGAAGTTTTCTCGGAGTAGATCTTCAGTGACATCAACATCAATATTATCCACATAGACATTTGTGCCCTACAACAAAAGAAAAAATTAATCATTATTAAAATGAGATAATTGGTCGAGGATGAAGAAGATAAATGAAATATGAACTATATCATTTAAAAAGCACCTAATTTTTTCTAATTTTTTCTTTTCTTAATTCTAAAATTCCTTATAAGAAGTTTAAATAAGCAACACAAATAGTCCTTAAAAGTATTATTCTAATAACAATCCCAAAAACCCGCTATAAGCAGTTTCATAAAAATTAGATATTAGACAACTCACACCATATTTTTATGAAAAAAGTTATTAAATAAGTTAGTTAACCTTAAAATTTGAAAATCAAAGATTTCCAATGATAAATGCCGTTGATTTACCATCTTTATGGTTCAACATGGTAAAACATTTTCTGTAAGAGCACAAGATCCATGTTAACACCTCTGTATAGCCGCTCAATGCAATCTAAAGAGAAAAAACAACCAAAAATCATTCTATTATTATGGATTTATGATACGTGTATAAATATATCATATCAAATGACCCATGGAAATCACTAAATTGAGTATCTTTAATTTTTCACCAACACTTACGTAGTGTCCTTTTGAATCGTAGCTGAACTACGATAATAACAACTCCAAAATCATCAAACATATAACTTTTCTAAATAATAATAACTTCAAAAGTCACTTACCTGAGATTTTCAAAGTAAAGGTGTGATATAATAAGCTCCTGAAATTCAATAAAAATGAATTAGTTCAAATGCAGAAAAAGAAAAAGAAAATTGAACAATAATGGTGATTTAGATAGTCGCAATGGCTTGACATTAATTGTACAATTGAATTGGTGATATGAAAATAAACTCACAATAAATTAGCTTAAACAGCCATTAAAATGCAGTTTTAAGCAAATCCAAACACCGCTTAAAACGACCCAATCTCCAATTTAAAGTTGCTATTTGGAATCAGCCCAAACACCTCTTCAAGAGTTGCAAAACCCCATTCTGTCTCAAAAGTTTTAGAAAACCATACAAATATCTTGGAATATTACCTTGATAGGATTTAAATGATCTTTGTTATGTGCAACAGTTTTCAGTACCCCATCTTACACGGCTCCGCATAACCTTTTTGAAATAATGTCAATTATTAAATTAGATATTAGACAACTCACACCACATTTTTATGAAAAATGTTATTAAATAAGTTATTTAACCTTAGAATATGAGGATCTAAGATTTCCAATGATAAATGCATGTTGATTTACCATCTTTACGTTTCAACATGGTAAAACTTTTTCTATAAAAGGACATGATCCATGTTAACCCCTCTGTATAGCCGGTGAGTGCAACCTAAAGAGAAAAAACAGCCAAAAATCTTTCTATTATTATGGATTTATGATACATGTAAGAATTAAATAAAAGAACCTTTAAAGAAAGTGTTTGATGTAAAACAACAATATGACATCATGACATAAGTCCTTTAAACTAAAGATACTATATTGGTCTAACAGTAACATGAGGCCAATTTGCAAAGAAAACTCTCATATTATGCACTTAAGATGTTACCACAATTCTATCTATTTAATAATAATTCATTCAAGATAAATAATATATTGAAAAGCTCAAATGTATAAATATATCACTAAATTTAGTATCTTTAGTTTTTCACGAACATTTACGTAGTGTCCTTTTGAATCATAGTTGAACTACGATAATAACAACTTCAAAATCATCAAACATATAACTTTTCTAAATAATAATAACTTCAAAAGTCACTTACCTGAGATTTTCAAAATAAGGTATGATATAATAAGATCCTGAAATTCAATAAAAATGAATTAGTTCAAATGTAGAAAAAGAAAAAGAAAATTGAACAATAATGGTGATTTAGATGGTCGCAATGGCTTGACATTAATTGTACAATTGAATTGGTGATATGAAAATATACTCACAATAAATTGTTAGATCTAATTTGTTTGAATCGTGGTAATGAAAAACATAGGTTTTGATGGTAACTAATAGAAATCACTTTAGTGTGATTACTATAGGTGTGATTACAAATTTAAGCTATAACAACTATACAAAAGGTCATGTAAGTCAGCAAACATAAAAAAAATATTCATTAAAAAAAAGACTGTACCTAAAATCGATAATCTATCGACCCACAATTTTTATTGACTTAAAACTAAAAGATGAAAAACATACTTAAGTGCGGAATTGTATATAATAAAAAAACAAATTTTGTTTAAAAAAGAAAAAATCAACAAAAAAAACTAATAGTGATTACAACCATATATTAAAAAAGAAAAAGTTTTGAGTTTCTTTAATTAGTGTTAATCAAATCTGAATGTCATGTGTTGTATGTTTTGAACTGTTTTTCAACAAAGAACACTTTCAGCAGCATTCTAAGCTTTCATAAAAAAAAAATAGCATGTGAAATCTACATTAATTCTAAAAATTAACCACTAGAGGCTTATATATGGTTGTCGTTAGCTTCCACGGTTAACTAATGATTCTTTGAACTAATCCAACTTTAATTACTCAATTTTCGAAATATGTTAAATGATCATAAATAAGCAACTTAGAATAAGGTATGTGATTAAACTTCATTCTTTCGAGAAGTATTCATAAACTTGATATTTTTTCTACTTACACAAAAAATTAATCTCCTTGAAACATGTACATGTTAAACATTACACAAAAATGTAGTAAACATATCAATGTAACAATGACAAAACATTATAAACAACCCTCCTGCAAATCTACATACTAGAAGAGCACCACCTCCACTAAAACCCCACGAACACTAGTCTGAAGTTTTTCCTCCTAGTCTACGACGTTTCTCTAGACCCGAAAATTTAGCATTAAGTGATTGTCCCCCCAGGTAGAAGTTATCTCGGAGAAGATCTTCAAGCCAACCACCTCAAAAGATAACCACATAGACAGTTTGTGCCCTACAACAACAGAAAAGATTAAATATTATTAAAAAGAATAATTGGTCGAGGATGAAAGATATAAGGACTAAAGGACTATATAAACTTTATAAAAAAGCACCCTATCAAAACACAAAAATTTTTTTATTTAATTTTTTCTTATATCCTTAATTCTAATATACCAATATAAGAATTTTAAACTTAAGCAACAGCAAATAGTCCTTAAAAGTATTATTCTAATAACAATCCCAAAAACCCGCTATAAGCAGTTTCATAAAAATAGATATTAGACAGCCTCACACCATATTTATATGAAAAGTTATTAAATCAAGTTCGTTAACCTTAAAGTTTGAAATCAAAGGATTTTCCATGATAAATGCAGTTATTTACCATCTTTATGGTTCAACATGTTAAAACATTTTCTCTAGAGCACAAGATGTCCATGTAACACCTCTGAATAGCCCTCAATGGCAATCTAAAGAGAGAAACAACCAAAAATCATTCTAATAGTATGGATTTATGAATACCTTAAAAATATATCATATCATATGTACCATGGACATCACTAAATAGAGTATCTTTACTTTTTCACTCAACATTTACGTAGTTCTTTGACTCGTACTAACTACGATAATAACAACTTCAAAATCATCAAACATATAACTTTTCTAAATAATAATAACTTCTAAATCACTTAACCTAGATTTTTCAAAATAAGGTGTGATATCAAAAGATGCCTGAAATTCAATAAAAATGAATATTCAAATGCTGACAAAGAAAAAGAAATTGACCAATAATGGTGATTAGATGGTCGAAAAAGGCTTAACAATAATTGTACAATGAATTCGGTGATATGAAAATATACTCACAATAAATTAGCTTAAACAACAATTAAAATGCAGTTTTAAGCAAATACAAACACCCCTTAAAACGACCCAATCTCCAATTTAAAGTTGCTATTTGGAATTAGCCCAAACACCTCTTCAAGAGTTGCAAAAACCCCATTATGTCTCAAAAGTTTTAGAACACCATACAAATATCTTGGAATATTACCTTGATAGGATTTGAATGATCTATTGTTATTGTGTAACAGTTCATACCACCAGCATAGACGGCTCCACATAACCTTTTTGAAATAATTCCAATTATTAAATTAATTTAGACAACTCCCAAAACACCCACTTTAATGAAAAACGTTATTAAATAAGTTATTTAACCTTAGAATATGAGGATCTAAGATTTCCAATGATAAATGCATGTTGATTTACCATCTTTACGTTTCAACATGGTAAAACTTTTTCTATAAAAGGACATGATCCATGTTAACGCCTCTGTATAGCCGGTGAGTGCAACCTAAAGAGAAAAAATAGCCAAAAATCTTTCAATTATTATGGATTTATGATACATGTAAGAATTAAATAAAAGAACCTTTAAAGAAAGTGTTTGATGTAAAACAACAATATGACATCATGACATAAGTCCTTTAAACTAAAGATACTATATTGGTCTAACAGTAACATGAGGCCAATTTGCAAAGAAAACTCTCATATTATGCACTTAAGATGTTACCACAATTCTATCTATTTGATAATAATTCATTCAAGAAAAATAATATAATGAAAATCTCAAATGTATAAATATATCATATCAAAGAGTACCTTGTTTGGGTGTCCCTTAGTAATCACTAAATTGAGTATCTTTAGTTTTTCACCAACATTTATGTAGTGTCCTTTTGAATCATAGCTAAATTACAATAATAGCAACTTCAAAATCATCAAACATATAACTTTTCTAAATCATTAAACACATACCTTTTCTAAATAATAGTAACTTTAAAAGTCACTTACCTTGAGATTTCCAAAATAAGGTGTGATATAATAAGATTCTCAAATTCAATAAAAATCAATTAGTTCAAATGCAGAAAAAGAAAAACAAAATTGAACAATAACAGTGTTTTGAATCGGTATATAGTGTAGATCTAATTTGTTTTGAATCGTGGGAATGAAAAACATAGTTTGATGGTAACTGAATAGGAAATCACTTTTAGTGTGATTACATTTAGTGTGATTACAATGTTTATAGCTATAACAACTAAACAAAAGGCATGTAAGTCACAAACATAAAAAAAATATTCAATCCAAAAAAAAGACATGTACCATAATCGTATAATCTTTCAACCTCACATTTGTTATTGACTTAAAACATAAAAGATGTAAAACATACTTAAGTGGCAATTGTATATAATAAAAAACAAATTTGTTAAAAAAAGAAAAAATCAACAGAAAAAAACTAATAGTGATTAGCAACCATATATTGAAAAAGAAAAAGTCTGATTTCTTTAATTAGTGGTTAATTCAAATCTGAATGCAGGTGTTTGTATTGGGGGGGGGGGGGGGGGGGGGGGGGGGGGGGGGGGGGGGGGGGGGGGTGGGGGGGTGGGGTGGGGGGGGGGGGGGGGGGGGGTTTGAGGACGCGTGGAAAATAAAGAAATTATTTTTTTATATAAAATGTTTTGTGTTTAAACTTATTTAGTAGACCAGACATTTTGAAAGTAATTTGTTTTTTTTTTTTATTTGAGAAGTTTTATTTATTTTTTTCTTTGAAATGTTCGTTTATTTAAAAAAAAATCAACAAAGAACACTTCTGCAGCCATTCTAAGCTTTTTATAAGAAACAAATACATGTATAATCTACCATTATTCTAAAATTAACCACCAGGATCTTATAAATGTTGTTTTTTAGCTTGCAACGGTATAACTAATATTCTTGAACTATTCAACCTTAATTAATCAATTTTAGAAATATGTTTAAATGAGTCATAAATAAGCAACTTAGAATGAAGGTATGGAATTAAACTCCATCTTTCGAATTGTATTCATAAACTTGATATGTTTTACTCTACTTACAAAAAAAATAATTAATCTCAATAAAACGTGTATCTTGTAAAACATTACTCAATAAATGTAACTAAACATAACATGGTAACAATGGCATAAACATTTATAAAAAACCTCATGAAATTATAATATAGTATGCACAACCCTCCATAAAACACCAAGAACATAAGTATGAAGTTTTTACTCCCTAGCTAAGACCTTTATCTTGACACATAAATTTAGCTTAAGTGATTGTCCCACAATGGTTGAAGTTTTCTCGGAGTAGATCTTCAGTGACATCAACATCAATATTATCCACATAGACATTTGTGCCCTACAACAAAAGAAAAGATTAATTATTATTAAAATGAGATAATTGGTCGAGGATGAAGAGGATAAATGGAATATGGACTATATAATTTAAAAAGCACCTAATTTTTTTTAATTTTTTCTTTCCTTAATTCTAAATTTCATTATAAGAAGTTTAAATAAGCAACACAAATAGTCCTTAAAAGTATTATTCTAATAACAATCCCAAAAACCCGCTATAAGCAGTTTCATAAAAATTAGATATTAGACAACTCACACCATATTTTTATGAAAAAGTTATTAAATAAGTTAGTTAACCTTAAATTTTGAAAATCAAAGATTTCCCATGATAAATGCAGTTGATTTACCATCTTTATGGTTCAACATGGTAAAACATTTTCTCTAAGAGCACAAGATCCATGTTAACACCTCTGTATAGCCGCTCAATGCAATCTAAAGAGAGAAAACAACCAAAAATCATTCTATTATTATGGATTTATGATACCTGTATAAATATATCATATCAAATGTACCATGGAAATCACTAAATTGAGTATCTTTAATTTTTCACCAACATTTACGTAGTGTCCTTTTGAATCGTAGCTAAACTACGATAATAACAACTTCAAAATCATCAAACATATAACTTTTCTAAATAATAATAACTTCAAAAGTCACTTACCTGAGATTTTCAAAATAAGGTGTGATATAATAAGATCCTCAAATTCAATAAAAATGAATTAGTTCAAATGCAAAAAAAGAAAAAGAAAATTGAACAATAATGGTGATTTAGATGGTCGAAATGGCTTGACATTAATTGTACAATTGAATTCGTGATATGAAAATATACTCACAATAAATTAGCTTAAACAACCATTAAAATGCAGTTTTAAGCAAATACAAACACCCCTTAAAACGACCCAATCTCCAATTTAAAGTTGCTATTTGGAATCAGCCCAAACACCTCTTCAAGAGTTGCAAAACCCCATTATGTCTCAAAAGTTTTAGAACACCATACAAATATCTTGGAATATTACCTTGATAGGATTTGAATGATCTTTGTCCCCATCTTACACGGCTCCGCATAACCTTTTTGAAATAATGTCAATTATTAAATTAGATATTAGACAACTCCACATTTTTATGAAAAATGTTATTAAATAAGTTATTTAACCTTAGAATATGAGGATCTAAGATTTCCAATGATAAATGCATGTTGATTTACCATCTTTACGTTTCAACATGGTAAAACTTTTTCTATAAAAGGACATGATCCATGTTAACGCCTCTGTATAGCCGGTGAGTGCAACCTAAAGAGAAAAAACAGCCAAAAATATTTCTATTATTATGGATTTATGATACATGTAAGAATTAAATAAAAGAACCTTTAAAGAAAGTGTTTGATGTAAAACAACAATATGATATCATGACATAAGTCCTTTAAACTAAAGATACTATATTGGTCTAACAGTAACATTAGGCCAATTTGCAAAGAAAACTCTCATATTATGCACTTAAGATGTTACCACAATTCTATCTATTTGATAATAATTCATTCAAGAAAAATAATATAATGAAAATCTCAAATGTATAAATATATCATATCAAAGAGTACCTTGTTTGGGTGTCCCTTAGTAATCACTAAATTGAGTATCTTTAGTTTTTCACCAACATTTATGTAGTGTCCTTTTGAATCATAGCTAAATTACAATAATAGCAACTTCAAAATCATCAAACATATAACTTTTCTAAATCATTAAACACATACCTTTTCTAAATAATAGTAACTTTAAAAGTCACTTACCTTGAGATTTCCAAAATAAGGTATGATATAATAAGATTCTCAAATTCAATAAAAATCAATTAGTTCAAATGCAGAAAAAGAAAAACAAAATTGAACAATAACAGTGTTTTGAATCGGTATATAGTGTAGATCTAATTTGTTTTGAATCGTGGGAATGAAAAACATAGGTTTTGAATCGGTAACTGAATAGGAAATCACTTTTAGTGTGATTACATTTAGTGTGATTACAATGTTTATAGCTATAACAACTAAACAAAAGGCATGTAAGTCACAAACATAAAAAAATATTCAATCCAAAAAAAAGACATGTACCATAATCGTATAATCTTTCAACCTCACATTTGTTATTGACTTAAAACATAAAAGATGTAAAACATACTTAAGTGGCAATTGTATATAATAAAAAACAAATTTGTTAAAAAAAGAAAAAATCAACAGAAAAAAACTATTAGTATATATTAAAAAAGAAAAAGTCCGATTTCTTTAATTAGTGGTTAATTCAAATCTCAATGCCATGTGTTCGTATGGTTTGAGACGCGTTTATTCAACAAAGAACACTTTCTGCGAGCATTCTAAGCTTTTCATAAGAAAAGAATAGCATGTATAATCTACATTATTCTAAAATTAACCACCAAGAAGCTTATATATGTTGTTTTTAGCTTGCAACGGTAATAACTAATGATTCTTGAACTATTCAACTTTATTAATCAATTTCGAAATATGTTAAATGATCATAAATAAGCAACTTAGAATAAGGTATGTGATTAAACTCCATTCTTTCGAGAAGTATTCATAAACTTGATATGTTTTTCTACTTACAAAAAAATTAATCTCCAATGAAACATGTATCTTGTAAAACATTACTCAAAAATGTAGTAAACATATCAATGGTAACAATGAGCATAAACATTATAAAAACCTCATGGAAATTATAATATAGTATGCACAACCCTCCATAAAACACCAAGAACATAAGTATGAAGTTTTTACTCCCTAGCTAAGACCTTTATCTTGACTCATAAATTTAGCTTAAGTGATTGTCCCACAATGGATGAAGTTTTCTCGGAGTAGATCTTCAGTGACATCAACATCAATATTATCCACATAGACATTTGTGCCCTACAACAAAAGAAAAAATTAATCATTATTAAAATGAGATAATTGGTCGAGGATGAAGAGGATAAATGAAATATGAACTATATCATTTAAAAATCACCTAATTTTTTCTTTCCTTAATTATAAAATTCCTTATAAGAAGTTTAAATAAGCAACACAAATAGTCCTTAAAAGTATGATTCTAATAACAATCCCAAAAACCCGCTATAAGCAGTTTCATAAAAATTAGATATTAAACAACTCACACCATATTTTTATGAAAAAAGTTATTAAATAAGTTAGTTAACCTTAAAATTTGAAAATCAAAGATTTCCAATGATAAATGCAGTTGATTTACCATCTTTATGGTTCAACATGGTAAAACATTTTCTCTAAGAGCACAAGATCCATGTTAACACCTCTGTATAGCCTCTCAATGCAATCTAAAGAGAAAAAACAACCAAAAATCATTATGGATTTATGATACCTGTATAAATATATCATATCAAATGTCCCATGGAAATCACTAAATTGAGTATCTTTAATTTTTCACCAACATTTACGTAGTGTCCTTTTGAATCGTAGCTAAACTACGATAATAACAACTTCAAAATCATCAAACATATAACTTTTCTAAATAATAATAACTTCAAAAGTCACTTACCTGAGATTTTCAAAATAAGGTGTGATATAATAAGATCCTAAATTCAATAAAAACGAGTTAGTTCAAATGCAGAAAAAAGAAAAAGAAAATTGAACAATAATGGTGATTTAGATGGTCGCAATGGCTTGACATTAGTTGTACAATTGAATTGGTGATATGAAAATATACTCACAATAAATAAGCTTAAACAACCATTAAAATGCAGTTTTAAGCAAATCCAAACACCCCTTAAAACGACCCAATCTCCAATTTAAAGTTGCTATTTGGAATCAGCCCAAACACCTCTTCAAGAGTTGCAAAACCCCATTTTGTCTCAAAAGTTTTAGAACACCAACAAAATCTGATTTACCTTGATAGGATTTGAATGATCTTTGTTATGTGCAACAGTTTTCAGTACCCCAAAATTTACACGGCTCCGCATAAACTTTTTAAAATAATGTCAATTATTAAATTAGATATTAGACAACTTACACCACATTTTTTATGAAAAACGTTATTAAATAAGTTATTTAACCTTAGAATATGAGGATCTAAGATTTCCAATGATAAATGCATGTTGATTTACCATCTTTACGTTTCAACATGGTTTTTAAATCTTTTTATATTAAAAGGCATGATCCTTGGTTTAACGCCTCCGATATAGCGGTGAGTGAACCTAAAGAGAAAAAAAAGCCAAAAAAAAATCTTTCTATTATTATGGATTTTGATACATGTAAGAATTAAAAAAAAGGAACTTTAAAGAAAGTGTTTGAATGTAAACAACAATATGGACATCATGACATAAGTCCTTGTAAATAAAGATACTATTTGGGTTCTCACCCCTTAACATCGAGGCCAATTCGCATCCAAGAAAATCTCATCTTATGCTCGTGAGTTGTCTAACCACAATTCATCTATTTGCTTCTCATATTTCATTCAAGAAAAATAATATAATCGCCAAAAAATCTCAAATGTAATAAACTATATTATATCACAAAGATTACCTTGTTTGGGTGTCCCTTAGTAATCACTAAATTGAGTATCTTTAGTTTTTCACCAACATTTTTGTAGTGTCCTTTTGAAATCATTAGCTAAATTACATAATAGCAAATTAAAATCATCAACATATAACTTTTCGAAATCATTTAAAACACATACCTTTTACTAAATAATAGTATCTTTAAAGTCACTTTCCTGACGATTTCACAAAAATAAGTGTGATATATAAGATTACTCAAATTCAATTAAAATACAATTAGTTAAAATGCAGGAAAAAGAAAAACATAAATTGAACAATAACGGTGTTTTGAATCGGTATATAGTGTAGATCTAATTTGTTTTGAATCGTGGGAATGAAAAACATAGGTTTTGAATCGGTAACTAAATAGGAAATCACTTTTAGTGTGATTACAATGTTTATAGCTATAACAACTAAACAAAAGGCATGTAAGTCACAAACATAAAAAAATATTCAATTAAAAAAAAAAAGACATGTACCATAATCGTATAATCTTTCAACCTCACATTTGTTATTGACTTAAAACATAAAAGATGTAAAACATACTTAAGTGGCAATTGTATATAATAAAAAACACAAATTTGATTAAAAAAAGAAAAAAAATCACAGAAAAAAAACTAATAGGATTAGCAAACATATATTAAAAAAGAAAAAGTCTGATTTCTTTAATTAGTGGTTAATTCAAATCTGAATGGCATGTGTTTGTATGGTTTGAGACGCATTTATTCAACAAAGAACACTTTCTGCGAGCATTCTAAGCTTTTCATAAGAAAAAAATAGCATGTATAATCTACATTATTCTAAAATTAACCACCAAGAGGCTTATATATGTTGTTTTTAGCTTGCAACGGTAATAACTAATGATTCTTGAACTATTCAACTTTATTAATCAATTTTGAAATATGTTAAATGATCATAAATAAGCAACTTAGAATAAGGTATGTGATTAAACTCCATTCTTTCGAGAAGGATTCATACTTGATATGTTTTTCTACTTACAAAAAAATTAATCTCCAATGAAACATGTATCTTGTAAAACATTACTCAAAAATGTAGTAAACATATCAATGGTAACAATGAGCATAAACATTATAAAACCTCATGGAAATTATAATATAGTATGCGCAACCCTCCATAAAACACCAAGAACATAAGTATGAAGTTTTTACTCCCTAGCTAAGACCTTTATCTTGACACATAAATTTAGCTTAAGTGATTGTCCCACAATGGTTGAAGTTTTCTCGGAGTAGATCTTCAGTGACATCAACATCAATATTATCCACATAGACATTTGTGCCCTACAACAAAAGAAAAGATTAATTATTATTAAAATGAGATAATTGGTCGAGGATGAAGAGGATAAATGGAATGTTGGAGGGGACTATATTTTACAAAGCACCTAAATTTTTTTTAATTTGTTCTTTCTTAATTCTAATTTCTTTATAAGAAGTTTAAATAGCAACACAAATAGTCATTAATAGTATATTATTCTAATAACAATCCGAAAAAAAACCCGCTTTTGAGCTAGTCTTTAAAAATTAGATATTAGACAACTCACACCATATTTTTATGAAAAAAGTTATTAAATATCGTTAGTTATACCTTAAATTTTGAAATCAAAAGATTTTCCATGATAAAATGCTGTTGATTTTATCCATCTTTATGGTTCAACATGTTTTCTCTAAGAGCACAAGATCTTGTTAAACATCTCTTTATAGCGTCTCAATGCAAATCTAAAAAAGAGGGGGAAAACAACCAAAATTATTCTATTATTAATGGATTTATATACGTGTATAAATATATCATTCAAATGTACCATGGAAATCACTAAATTGAGTATCTTTAATTTTTCACCAACATTTACGTAGTGTCCTTTTGAATCGTAGCTAAACTACGATAATAACAACTTCAAAATCATCAAACATATAACATTTCTAAATAATAATAACTTCAAAAGTCACTTACCTGAGATTTTCCAACAAACCCTAGCTTTCAAAAGCTTTTACAAATCCGAAACCCTAACTCCTTGTAATACCGAAACCTACTTGACTACTTGCTAACCCTCGTACGTGAACCTCTAGTGAGTGTATCATTTGGAAGATGAAGTAACAACAAGGACGATTTGCGTCTTATGTTTTGTGTTTCTTGCCGTGAACCAAGAACAAAGAGAGAGAGAGAGAGCAAGAAAGACTTTGCTTGTTTTGAATGTTTAAGAGTTTAGTAAACTTGGTTATGTGAGTTTACATGCCACAATGGGCGTGTATATATGCAAGCAAACACAATGAGTGCTTAACCTTTCCACTAACTCACCCTTTACTACTAACCATAGATTAGTTAGAGGCCTTAAGGTACTATGTGTAAGGCTTTGTAAGAAAGTGTAAAGGATTTTTCTTATCTCCATATGTTTGGACGTCTAGGATGGTTTAAGAAGTACAAGGATTTTGACAATCTTTAGATATATGTGATAAGTAGTCCTTAATCCTAGTATCCAATGGGTAATAGTACAAAGTTGATTGGTTAACTTTGTTTTATGCATAGTTAAGCCAAAATAATATTCGGCCTATATGATTTCTTGGTACAAAATTGTATAAATTTTGTATTTAGGGATCAAATGTGGGTACCGGTCTGAGTCTAGATACCGTTAGGTACTTTCGGGTATGCCTAGATGTTTTTTATTTCGTAATGTAAGCCTTTTACGTGACCAATAAAAATAAGGTGCGCAAAATTAATAATTATTTTCTTAATAATTATATAACACTTGCTTGACGTAAACCTTAATTTATTTGGTGACCATTTACGTTAAATGATTATTTCTAGTCTACGCGATTTAGCTTAAAAGTTAAATTAAAAGTAAACGCGTATCGGACTAACATAAATAGTGAAGAATAACAGGAGTCGTAAAATGACCTGAAATTGAGAAATGTTACATAAACTAGAAAAAAACAAAACATTAACGGAATAAAAGCATAACATGTTGATGAAAGCTCGTATTGATCTTCAAGCACCAACAAAATCAATGCGTCGCACATGAACATAATTAGTTGTTGAAGAAATCCGCCAACATGCGAAAATAAATCTTCAAGCGAACCGATAAACATAGATAAAATAGAGAATTTTTTTTTATACGGGATAACCTAAAGTATCCCGAAACATAAAGGATAACCCAAAGTATCCTAACAATCGTGCTTGTGTGGATTTGTGACCTTAGCACAAATCACCAACACAAATAACAATCGTGCGGATTTGTGACCTTAGCACAAATCACCAACACAAATAACAATTGTGTGGATTTGTGACCTTAGCATAAATCACCAACACAAAAAAGAAAAAAAAACATAATTTTAACTTTTTTAAAGCATATAAAAAAATAGTGTGACCATGAAGGTCAATGTCGACAGTGCGAGATCACAAACTGTTGCAAAGTCATATCAATATCTTTATTCTATATATCATAACCTGTATCTCTTAGCATCTCTAAAAGGGTTCTTCTTGAAAGATAATAATCATGAATCTCAATGGAACTACTGTCAACAAAGTGACGGCTGTTGTGGGTGATCTAATGTTTTTTTTATCGGTGGTAGGGTTATATGTTTGTTTGATATTGATGAGAGGGTTAGGGTGGCGGCTAGGGTTTGACGGGATGGTTTAAGGAGGCGGCTCAACATAGCCACCTAGGTCTAAGGATCAGACCCGCTCTGATACCATGTTAGAATGATAGAAAACCCCTCTCCTGGCATTGTATTATTGATATGCTTTTATAGTGTTACATGGAACATACTAGAAATCGTAAAACCCTAATGGACCCAACCCACAAACTGGGCTTGGGCCTAATCCATCTAATAAAGTCGTGTTTAATTAACGGATGACTAATGTAGGAAATCTCAGTTTAGTAACTTCTTTATTTAAGTTATTTTTTTTTATTAAGTAAAAAAAAAACAAATTTTTATATGACTTGGGCTTGTTTCTTTTTAGCTTAATAGGCCACTTGGAACTAGATCTCAACCCATCCAGGAAGTTTTCATGTTTCTTTCCAACTTATTGTAAAGAGGATTCCTAGTTGTGGAGGGGGTTAAACAGTGTGCCCTCTTCCACTCAGGACACAACAACCACTCTTTTTTTTTCACAATTGCATCACCAACAACAAAATTTCATAATCATTACTCCCATTTTTTTGCTCTACCTCTCCAATCTTCCATACCATGAGATTTCCGTGTCGATCGATATCGAAAACACTAAAAACATACAGGTTTAGGTACGATTTTTAAGAAGATAAAAGGATTTGGCTTTCATGAAATTAAATACAACAATCCTTCATTCTTGCTTACAGTTTCGAAATAATGCAATTGACTGTCAATTTTTCAGATTGTGATAATTAGAAAGGAAAAATAACTTTTTAAAGATGATCAGGTGATACATCTTTCACTAATAGGGATGGGTAAGATTAATGGGGTGGGGAAGATTAATGTGAATGGGTAAAGTTTATTAAGGGTGTGTGATTTGGTCGAGTTTGTTAACTTGTCATATATTAAGTCAACAAAAAAAGAAACAACTTTTTTTTTATTGATTTCTTATTACAGAGATGTTACATGTAGACACTAGATCCAAACAGGAAAAAAAGAAACAACATCTTAATTTAATTAATTTTTTTCATATTAAGTCAATTAATTTATATTCAAATACCATCAAGGTGTGGTAAAAAGTTAAAAAAAACTTGTTTATTAGGTAGGGAATAATAACTCAAATGTAAGATCATATGGTTTTGGTTTAATTGGTACCCATCTTCAAAAAACCTATAGGTTTACTAGAGAGATTTTGTAGATAAAATGTCACGGGTTTGAATCTCGGCTCGTGCTCATTTCAATTGGTGCTCCGTCGGTCAAGAGAGTTGTTAAAGTTATTCTTTATAGCGTGGACAATGACCGATGTCAAAAGATATCTAAAATTAAGATATTTTCGTCAGTCTACACATTTTTGTAGATATCTAAAATGTAAGGAAAGAGTCTAAATTGACCTAATTTTCTGATAGGAATGAAAATGACATTATTGTATTCATTCGCGTGTGTGGTATAATAGTTGTGCTATGAAGAAAGTGTTTACTAAAAAATCATCAGTTTTTAGATATGAGTAGTTAATGCAAATTTTAAATAGAGTATAACTATACTTTCATACTCATACGTTGGGTTGTGAGTGGATCGAATAAAAGTTCCATGGAGGTATATTTATATGTGTTAGTCGTGTTTTTATGTAAAGTGATGGTTATTATTATTCTCGAGCTTTGTATAGGAAAACGTAGTTTACGGGAATTCATTTAAGCTAATTGGGTCTAGGTGTCGGGCTAAAGCCCATGTAAACGACCCATAAAAGCCCAAACGAACCAACTAGGGTTCCTACTCACTTTGTACTATAAATACCCTTCACCTCATGTGGTGAAGGGTGTTGCTTCTCATCCCTCTCTTAAAAAGTGACCATTTTTTTTCTCTTCCTCTTTCTCTCTCTAAACTTCTCTCTCTCTCTCTAAAACCCATCTCTTATTTCGTGTGGTTTATGTGAAAGATATAAGGCTAACATGTGGTATCAAGAGCCAAGGAGTGCTTAGTGGTTTATGTGGTTGCTTATTCGTGCTTATTGTAGCCTTTTCGTCTCGTTTTTCACTTGTTATCCTAGCTTATTCGACTGATTTGGGAACAAAAACTCTCGTCTTATCTATTTTGTTTCCATCTCTTTTAAAAAGCTTATAGTGTTTTTGCTTATTTCTTGAGTTTAAGCTTATTTCGCACCAAAAAGTCCTTTTCGTGGCTTATTTTCTTGGTTTCATAACTGTTTTCGGTTGTGCTACAAGTTTTTTTTGTTTGGTTATTTCGTTTGGGGTTCTCGGTTTGAAAAAGTTTTTAGACAAGCTTATTTGGTCCTTTTTCGTGTGGCTTATTTGCGTCTAAAGTGGTCTAATCTCAACCTTATTTAAGTTTTTTCAGGGAGTTTTTTTTATAGTACAATCGGTTAGAGAAGAAGGTGGGAACAAAGATCCAAATCTTTAGCAAAAAAGTACAAGTACAATTTGTTGTTTTGTAAGCGATTTATACCAAGAAAGCTAGGCGATTTATACATTGGGTGTATTGGGCGATTTATAACAAAAAACTTAGGCGATTTATACCAAAAAATTTAGGTGATCTATACCGAAAACTTAGGCGATTTATACCGAAAAAGTTAGGCGATTTATACCGAAAAAAGTTAGGCGTTTTATACCGAGAAAGTTGGGCGATTTATACCGAATTAAGCTTGGGAGATTTATACCAATTTCAGTAAACTTCATCGAATTTCATTTTTGATCCAAGCATAAAAACAAATTCGGTTGAAGCAATTTCAGTAAAATTAGAAATTCTACTTTTTGAATTCTTTTCACGGTTTCTTTTTTATTAGTAAAATCCCGCAAAAGTCTTATTTTTTTCTCGATTTAATCAAGACTTGTAAAATCCCGTGACCTAGATTTCCATAACAAACCACAATCACTAATCACTAAAATGATCCTTCTATATCATTTCACATCACTCTTGGAATGTTGACTCAACAAGATATCTATGTTGCTGGTTGTGAAAACCGTCCACCCTTGCTCAACATAGACAATTATGTTCCATGGTTTTCTCGTCTTCTTCGTTATGCAAAGAGTAAACCTAATGGGAAATTACTTATGAACTCAATCAAGAATGGTCCCTACGTAAGATGAATTATCCATAAACCCGGTGATCCTAATAGTATACCACCTGTAGTTGAGTCTACTCATGAGCATACAGATGATGAACTCACTAATCAAGAAGCAAAGCAAATGGAAGCTGATGATCAGGCAATTCAGACTATCCTTATGAGTCTTCCAGAAGACATCTATGCTGCTATAGATAGTTGTAAGACAACTAAGGAGATTTAGTTATGTGTTGAATAGATGTTAAAAGGTTCTACCATTGGAGCTCAAGAGTTTAAGGCTAAACTGTTTAATGAATAGGAAAAGTTTAAATCTACTGAAGGCGAATCAATTGAATCATACTATCATCGCTTCTCGAAGTTAATGAATGATTTCTTCAGAGAAAAACACTTTTTAGAAAAGATAGCCAGCAATCTCAAGTTCTTAAACAATTTCCAGCTGGAATGGAATCGATCTGTCACCATTGTTCACCAAACAAAGGATCTATACCAAGTGGACTACACTCAGTTGTATGATTTCTTGAAATTCAATCAAGCTAAGGTGAATGAAATCAGAGCAGAAAGACTTGCAAAAGCACATGATCCCCTGACATTAATGGGACACTCACAAACCCCGCATAACTATCCAGTGTTTCACCATGATCACCCATCACATATTACCTACATGCAACATCCACCACCCAACAATAACTACAAACCACAACCATCATTCAACCAGAACTACATACAACAACCAATGCCAAATCCCAAAGACATTTTAGATCCTACAACTGTAATAAATATATCACTTGTTTTAATAGCTAAAGCATTTAAACTCAACTATTCTACACCAACCAACAACAATCAGAGAATTTCATCAAACCCACGCAACAGCCAGATTGCACAGTCGGGTATGAATATGGGGCAAGATAGACAGATATAAATGATTGGAGGTCATGGTGGGAATCAAGTTGGATAGTATGCTAGGCAGATTGCAGGGAATCAGAATGGATATAATGCGATACAGAATGTCGGGAATCAGGTTGTTCATAATGCAATTCAGAAATCGAGAGTTCAAAATGTTAGGAATCAGAATGGGCTTATTATTGTTCCATGGATCGCTCCTTTGATTGCTCATCAGAACGCAAATTAGAATGGGAATGGAAATGTTGTAGCAACACGGGCCAAGGGAAATGTCAATGGGAATAATGGTAATCAGATAAGGTGTTACAACAATAGAGGATTGGGTCATTATGTTATGAACTGTACAGTCAGACCAAGGAGAAGGGGTGTTGCTTATCTTCAGACCCAGTTGCTGATTGCTCAAAAGGAAGAGGCATAGATCTAACTTCAAGCTGAAGAGTTTGACTTAATGGCTATTGCAGGGGATATTGATGAGATTGAGGACGTCAATGTAAACTATGTGTTAATGGCTAATTTGCGGTAAGCATCAACATCAAGTATTCAGATTGGCAAAGCTCCCATCTATGATTCAGATGGTACATCTGAGGTACCTGATTCTTACAATTGTTATGATAATGATATATTTAATATGTTTACTCAGGAAGAGTAGTATACTGAGCTACTCGAGCCCATTTCAGAACCATACCAAGTTCAACATAATGACAGTAATGTTATCTCTGATACTTCTAGTGTGGAACAAAGTAGGGGAACAGTAGACTTAAATCTTGCTACTGCTGATGAAATACGTACTCATTTTGAATCATTATATAACAATTTAACCACTGAAGTTGAAAGAGTCAACATGGCCAATCACAAAATGCGTGAAACCAATGCTGACTTAACCACTGAGCTTACTAGATATAAGAGTCAAGAAAAATGTTTTGAAATCAATCAAGAAAAATATGACACAATTGAAAGCGGTTATCAAAAGTTCGTTTATCATGAACAATGTCTTACTAAAAAGATAAATGCTTTACATTTAAGTTCCGCTAAACAAATAATGACTTTGAATGAGAAAATTGCAAGTTTAAATAACCAACTTTCAAAATAAAAATCAACTGTTTCTAACCTTCAACTAAAGAATAAATAATCGAAGTCTGATTTCAAAATTCGTAAAGACGAACTTCTTGATAAACAAATTGAACTTGAGAAAAAGATAAAGGAATTAGATAACATTTTGGTAAAACAGGGTCAATTGATCCAAACAATACACATGCTTACAGCTAAGCCAGACTTGTTTTACCACACTGAACAAAAAATGGCTTTAGGTTATCCAAATCCTCATTATCTTAAGCAAGTTCAGCAAAAACAACAGAGTCTATATAATGGCAGAGTATTATTAGAAAAGCATGATCCTCCTGTTGTGTATGATTCAAATGGTTCATCTTCTACAGGAGTAGACAACACTTCTAAGACCAGAAGACCATAGCCTAGGAGCAATACAAAGAATGATAGGGTCCCCTTGGCGTCTAAAAGTAGTGGATTGAAGAATAAAGAAGCTAAAGTAGAAGAACACCATAGGAATTTACTGCTTTTTAATAATAAAAGACCTATATGGTATCATTGCTATTTGGAATGATAAAGCTAAAGTTGTTTGTGCTATGTGTAAGCAATGGTTAATTACTGCTAATCATGATGTATGTGTGCTTACCTATGTGAATGACATGAATTCTCATGATACTAAAAAAGGGCTAGTGTTTCAAAATATGCAAAACAAAAGAAACATAAGCCGAATGTCAAGAAATCTAAGAAAGTGGGATCCAAAGAAAGACTTGCTTCACCTACACCTAGTGAACCTAGAATTTGCCGTAGGTGGTCACCAACTGGAAGACTATTTGACTCAAGTGGAAAAATTAGTCGACCCAAAAAATCTAAGTATCAATCCGACTACTCTAATGGTGATAATGCATGTATCTCTAACCCACGGGAACCTTCTAGCAAACGGTTTTCAAATTCTACATCTTTTCTTGGCAGGTTGTCCAAATTTATTTATGGTGCGTCGACTCGGGTTGTTCCAAGCATATGACAGACAACTTAAAGCTTCTCATTAATTTTGTCTGGAAGTTTCTGGGAACTGTCCGCTTTGGAAATGATCATATTGCTGCAATTATGGGTTATGGCGATCTTCAATGGGGGAATATTTTGATTACAAGGGTTTATTTTGTTGAGGGCTTGGGACACAACCTATTCTCGGTTGGTCAGTTTTGTGATTCAGATCTAGAGGTTGCATTTAGAAGGAATACTTGCTATGTTTGAAATCTTGAAGGAGTTGATTTGTTGAAAGGAAATCACACAACAAACCTTTACACTATCAATCTCCATGAAATGGCCTCTACATCTCCAGTTTGCCTCATTACTCCAGCTATTTCTACTAAGTCTTGGTTATGGCATCAACGATTATCCCACCTCAATTTTGACACCATCAATGACCTTGCCAAAAATGATCTCGTCACCGGTCTTCCAAAATTTAAATACCATAAAGAACATCTTTGTCCTTCTTGTGAACAAGGAAAAGGCAAAAAGGCGTCTCACCCACCCAAATCTGTTCCAAATTCTAAGCAGAGGTTACACATTCTCCATATGGATTTGTGTGGTCCGATGAGAGTTTAAAGCATCAATAGAAAGAGGTGTGTTTTGGTAATAGTGGATGCTTACTCTAGTTATACTTGGGTATACTTTCTCAAATCTAAAGATGAAGCACCAGAAGTCATCAAAACCTTCCTAAAGAAAAATATTGTTCTTCTGTAAAATCCAATCATAATTGTAAGAACCGACAACGGCGCTGAATTTAAGAATTACGTGCTTAAAGAATATTTTGATAATGTTGGCATCTCTTATCAAGCATCGGCTGTTAGGACACCTCAACAAAATGGATTTGTGGAACGCAGAAATTGCACGTTAGTAGAGGCTGCTAGAACAATGTTGATTTTTTTTGTGCACCATTATTCTTATGGGCTGAGGCAATTGCAACTACGAGCTACACTCAAAACCGCTCCATCATTCACTGCTGATTTAACAAAACACCATACGAGCTTATTAATGGTAGAAAACCAAATATCTCCTTCCTACATGTATTTGGGCTCTTTGTTATCCCAATAATGATCATGAAGATCTTGGAAATCTTGGTGCAAAAGGTGATATTGGATTTTTCATTGGCTACTCTACAAATTCTTGTACTTACAGAGTGTACAACCAAAGGCCAAAGAAGATCATGGAGACGATAAATGTGACATTTGATTAGCTTTCGGCTATGGCTTTTGAACAACGCAGTTCAAAACCCGGGATTCAAGGCATGACTTCTGGAAAAATTAGTTTAGGACTCGATCTTACTTATGCTCCGTTAACAATCACATCGCAAAAACCAACTGAATGTGATTTGGATCTATTGTTTGAAGCTATGTATGATGATTATATTGTTGATCAATCGTTAGCTACTACAAGAACTTCTCCTGCTGCTCAATCACATCAAGATCTTCAGACTCCAATGGCAACTACAACAACAGCAGACACCACACTGACTTCAACTGATTCATCTTCTCAAGTGGCAGATATTCCAAACTCTTCACAGGATGTTGATGAGCTAGAACCACAACCACAACATGCTCAGCAACAAGATGATCAAACTTCACTCTAACCTGAAACAATTGCTGACAATGTTTTAAATGCTATGCTCAATGGGAATATGTTTGTAAATCCTTTTGCTACTCTGTCCACATATTCTGCTGAATCATCTTCTCATTAAGTGGATCCATCGAACATGCATACCTTTTATCAACCATACCCTCATGAATATCAATGGACTAAGGATCACCCTTTAAAACAAGTGATAGGAGAACCCTCATGACCAGTTTTGACAAGAAATCAGTTGCGAACTAATGGTGACATGTGCATGTACGCCTTGATTGTAAGCACTATGTAACCATCAAATGTCAAACAGGCTATGACCGACCCTGCATGGATTGATTCAATACAAGAAGAACTTCTTCAATTCAAACGACTCAATCTATAGGAGTTAGTTCCTTTCTCGGACAATGTAAAAGCCCTTACTCTGAAATGGTTATTCAAAATCAAGCATGATGAAGAAAACACGATCATCAAAAATAAGACTCGTCTTTTCGTGAGAGGGTACCGCCAAGAGGAAGGAATCAATTTTGAAGATTCCTTCTCTCCGATTGCTAGGATAGAAGCTATCAGATATTTTTGGCATATGATGCACACAAATCGTTCATTGTATTACAAATGGACGTGAAATGGCATTCCTGCATGGTACATTGAAAGAAGACATGTACGTGTGTCAACCTGAAGGTTTCATTGATGCTAATCATCTAAGCCATGTCTACAAACTAAAGAAGGCGCTATATGGACTAAAGCAGGCACCGAGGGCTTGGTACGACGAATTGTCAAAGTTTCTCCTACAGAATCACTTCTTCAAAGGCACCATTGATCCTACGTTGTTCATAAGACGCTTCAATGATGACATCCTTATGGTATATGTCTATGTTGATGATATTATATTTGGTTCTACAAACCCTAAATATGCATAATTATTTTTTGATCTTATGAAAAGCCACTTTGAAATATCGATGATGGGGGGAAATGATGTTTTTCCTTGGTTTACAAGTTAACCAACCCACCTGTGCAATCTTTATAAACCAGTCTAACTATGTGTTAGAAATTCTTAAAAAGTATGGATTGGAAACTTGTGATCTCATTGGTACTCCCATGGAGATCAAAGAGAAACTTGACCTTGACAAGAATGGGACTCTAGTTGATGCAATGAAATATCGTAGCACGATTGGTGCCCTAATGTATCTCACGTCAAGCAGACCAGACATTGTAACTGCTACTTGCCTATGTGCTCGGTACCAGGTTAAGCCAACTGAGAAGTACCTCAAGGAGGTTAAAAGGATCTTCCGTTATCTCTGGGGAACCTTTAATATGGGTCTTTAGTATACGAAGGATTCTAGTTTTGAACTAACTGGATTTTCAGATGCTGATTATGCGGGATGTAAAGAAACCTTCAAGAGTAATTTTGGTGGACTTCAATTTCTATGCAAAAAGTTGGTCAGCTGGTCCTCAAAGAAACAAGACTATACATCGTTGTCAACCGCGGAAGTAGAATATGTGTCTTTATCTGCTTGATGTGCCCAAGTTCTGTAGATGAGGATACAGTTAACGAATTATGGCTTTCACTTCAATAAGATTCCTATCTATTATGATTCAAAATCAGCCATAGCCATATCCTGCAACCTGGTATAATACTCGAGAACCAAGTACATCGCAGTCCGCTACCATTTCATCAAGGAACACATAGAAAATGTTACGATTCAACAGTATTTTGTCAAGATTGATTACCAACTGACCGACCTCTTTGCCAGTGGATAGGTTTCATTACTTGGTTTGTCGCCTTGGTATGCGCAGTTTGTCTCCACATGAGCTTGAACATCTTGCAAAATCACAGTAATTCTTTGTATATATTTATCAAAAAACAAAATATAAAAATATAAAACCGATAAAAGCAAAATACAAAATCAAAAATACCAAAAATAATCTTCTCCATCATGTCTCTCGACAATGTGCACCCAGAAATGTTGATTAATATTGACACGTGTGTGTAAATGAAGTTCGAGCGAGAGTTTCAAAAAGTTTCAAAACATGTCACTTCAAATTTTCTCTACGACTTCTAAGTAACTTTTAGCTTAAGACTCGGTCTCCAAAGAAAGGAAAATGTTCATTTATGTACATTTATCCTAAACAACGGGAAGTTCAAATCTTCTAGGTATTGAGAAATGTCATATAAACATTTCAAGATTGTGAATTCTCAAGAGAAGCACTGAGGAAATGATACTTAATAAGGCAAATATAAAATCATTTTCTAGTTGAGCACAATTTTTTAAGATATTTTCAAACAGAAATTTCAAAATCTTTTAAAATTGTGTGCTCAACAAACTCCCACTCCAAGTTTCACTCTAACCTTTTATTAAGGGGGAGTATAATAATAGATTCATTCAGCATGCACTCCTGTTCTCCCAAGACTTAGTTAGACTCATGTGAATTAACAAAAATTAACTTATTTTTAATTCACTAATAATTCAAAAATTATCACCACGTATGCAATTTTTGAAGGGGAGAACAGTGATTAAAATGTGATCAATAAGCCTTATATGGATACGATTTTCAATCTATAAGTGTGTTCCCAACCTTGCATGTGTAAAACACCTTTATAATATGATGCATATGTGTAGGGGGAGCTTTTTGGTAACTCTAAAAACTCTCAATGTGTCATAAATGATTTCACAAACACATTGATTGATTTTTCAAATGGTTTTATGGATTTGATGGCAATACCCAAAGACCGACCAACTGTTGTTTCTTAAGGAGTCATAAGGCGGTTAAGGTTAGGTATCTTTTTTCCATGATACAGCCAGAACCAGAGGGATCTACCCAGGGATACTACATTAGATAGAGTAGAAGTCCTTAGGTATGATTGAAAAAAGGAGTAATGTAAAATCATGAATAATGTTATCCAAGGCATGAGTTATCACCGAAACAAACACAACAAGGTGATAATGAGGACGCATTGGTTTAACATTGAAGGGGTTGAAGATTTAAAAGGAAATGTAAAGATAAAGGGTGTAAAGAAAGAAGCCCTCTATACAACTTTAGGCAGAAACCAGGTCAATGCATAATCTATCGGTAATCACAATGACGATTCTGGTATTGAAGACAAGTCATCATTGACCCAGTGATGCAAAGCATAACTCATCCCAGCTACTCAGGCTTCTCTCAAAAGAAGTTTGTTTCATTTCTTACGGAGATCAACACGCTTCTATCGACTTTCTTACTCTTAGATCATAGATATTGAAAAGGTGGCAGTCCGCTTCAGCATTCGATTACCAAATAACAAATGTGCACTTATAGAGTCTAGAGCCAACGAGATCCATCAAAAATCTCATTAGAACACTATTCCAATCTACACCTGTCCTTTGCACACCATGAGAACAAGTGAAATTATAAGAAGTCCTACGTATTATCCTTGTGATAACTGCCAGAACATTCAGATTGACACTCATTAGTTGTCACAATGATGAATAAAAATCCATTCAGTGTCATCATCAAACAGCACTACGGTAGGTGGCTTGCGAGATTCTAAATGAATCAAGCTTGTGTCAGCTGGATATCAATTTTGGTCCAGTATATGAATTGATGACTCAATCAGAAAGATAGTAACTATTTGATTCACTCTTACCATGTTGTCTTCTTTGAGACGTTCTAATAATGAGAACAAGCAAGTACGGTGAATCTAATGCATTTACGTTAAAAGATCCAACACTTTGAGTTGGAAACCCTATCAAGGAGATTCTTCTCAAATTGAATCTACCTGATCACAAGTACAATATTGTATATTGTAAAACGGTCCTCACGGAACTGGAGGTTAATGTAACCTAACTATGATGAATGACAAAGCCATATTCATCTATATATGTTGTTTATCACTAACATAAATTTTTAGGTATAAGTAACGACGTTACAGCCTCATTCTAGTTGAGTCAAGATTCACCACCTCATGCTCAATCGACAAAGATAAATACATGATGAAAGCTCAAGTACATGTGTCAAAGTCTTTCGCAATCTCTGATGTACAAGCACTTCCTCAAAAGAACATTATCGACAAGATTGCCAGGCAATAACAAAGACATATCTATCAAGTGGATCAAGTACTACTCCTTCAATTATTTGGTACAAGTAATCATGTCAAAGAAAATGTTAAGGGAGATTGTTAGGAAGCTTTTAAGACCGTGAGCATAAGGGTGAAGACACAAGATCGCAAGGCGGAATAAGATCAAGGATAAAGATTTAAAGATCTCATTAGTTAAGACAAATCAAGACTAAAGACCACGATATTAGTATTTTGTGAAAGAATATCAAGTTAAAGTTCAAGATCCAAGATCACTAGCATGAAGAAGGATCTTTAAAAGAATTTCTAAGAATACAAGGTTCCAAGACTCAAGGCGTCACAAGAATTGATCCAAGATTCAATGACCACCCCTTAGGGGAGATTGTTAGTCGTGTTTTTATGTAAAGTGATGGGCATTATTATTCCCGAGCCTTGTATAGGAAAACGGAGTTTACGGGAATTCATTTAAGCTAATTAGGCCTAGGTGTCGGGCTAAAGCCTATGTAAACGACCCATAAGAGCCCAAACAAACCAACTAGGGTTCCTACTCACTTTGTACTATGAATACCATTCACCTCATGTGGTGAAGGGTGTCGCTTCTCATTTCTCTTTTAAGAAGTTACCATTTTTCTCGCTTCCTCTTTCTCTCTCTAAACTTCTCTCTTTCTCTTAAAATCATCTCTTATTTCGTGTGGTTTATGTAAAAGATATAAGGCTAAAAACATGTATATTTATTTACTTTTCATCATTCATGTTGATCCCTTTTGAACAGATCTTACTTAGCTTGTTAAAGCTTAGTTGTGTTGGATAGATCCAAAACAACTATAGTAGAAACTAAGATTGTAAA
>BQNB010026634.1:2937-13140 GCA_026074375.1 Tanacetum coccineum | reverse complement strand
TTGGTTCCGGGTCAGCCGCACCAAAACAGCCAAAAGGGTGTGTTTGGTTTGGAATAGATTAGGGTGCGTTTGGTGTTTATAACATCGAGTAGGGTGCATGTGTTTGGGGTTGGTTGTTGGGACAGCCGGGGTGCGTTGAGAGTGTTTGGTTGGTTATGGGTTAACAACCGGGAGTGTCGGGTTTGGTTGTCACGGAAAAGGGTGCGTTTAATTTAAAAGTATTCGATTAATTTCGTTTATATTATCGATAAATTGTTATATGTGATGAAAATCTAATAAACTTGCGACGTCTAAGTAAAATGTGATTAATATTTAAAACGGGAATTGATATTAATCTATAAGCCATAAGAGACACATTTTAGATAAGATTTGAGTTAAAAACGGACTTTGGCGCGTTTTTGAAACGGTACATTGTGAGTAGAAAATAGAACATGAGATTCGGGATTCGAGATTTGGAAATGATAGATTTTGGTTTACAAAATATAACAAATTATATTTTGACGGACGTTTAGATATAAAACGGGACTTTTAACTCCCAATAACGAAGAAACTGGAACGAAATCGAAATATACATTTTAGTAGAAAATAAGTTAATTTTAATATATATTAAATCTGGCAGATTATTAATTAAACGATTTGAGCACTTTCGAGTCCGTTTCAGCCTTCCGGCGAAACACGAAAGTTGTTCGTAATGACGTTTTACTTTGCCGCTGGCATTATCAGTTTTAAAAACTTGAAGCGATATAGCGGGTCAACTAAAGATCAACGTAAAGTCAACGGATATTTAACTAATATTAATACATTATGAGTACGATTTTGAATGATAAAATAAAGTAGTAATATATTATTTCAATAATAGTTTTAAAGATCATTGTGTTGTCTAAAAAACGGGAGTCCTAAAAAGTAAACTTTTCTTTAAATATTAGATATAAGTTATATTAGACGAAAATAGTAATATACATCAATATATACTAAGGGTTAAGGTTTAAAGACGCGCAAGTGGATTTCTCATCACATGTATATATGTATTATTTCGTGGTTACAATGTACGCATCGTTGGTCGTATTTATTACGTGTTATAACAAACGACATAATTATAGGTCTGGTCGAGATCGTAGTGCAGATTCAGTTGTGATTTAATTTGATTAACTTCGATCGTGTCTGTAATCAATGTAGAGTTCATAGCCTCGCTTTTCAATCTTTAGAATGTTTTATAACCCGCGTGGGGATAACATGCTTGTCTCACAAATTCTATAAACTTACTCGGTATTTATCTTATAACAATGTGATGTTTTAAGGGAATTATGTGATTTAATCACCCATGTTTTTACTCGTATTTTACTAAATTTTGGGGTGAGAACATCTTGTTTGCAAATAGACATTTAAAGATTGATTACAAATGGTTTGACATATTTTCATAGCTTCCTATATGATACAATATTTTGACTTCATTTTTGGTCATAAATACATACTTTACATTTTGAAATGATTTTCGGATTACGATTTGTTTGGCGCCTGCGGGGCCAACAATCATTACTGCCCGGGTGTTCTTGGAGGGAACACCCATGATGGGAATACATTATTTGTATCACTGCCCAAATTAGGGTACATACAAGTCTACGTCACAGCGTCATGAACTGTAAATCACTTGGAGGGTGAGCGCGAATGTTATGAAATAGATCTATTCGGGTGTGGATCCCTGTACCGGGTGATAAGCTATCGCGGTAACAGAACATTATAGCGGATGACCACAGCGAATGATATAAAATAAGATCTCTGTCGGGATTGACAACCCCCGTCGGGGGTGACTAGCCTATCACAAGAACTGAACGTTATAACATGTCGGATTATAACGTTGGGACTATAGGGCCCCCCGACAAATACATACTTGGAACATTTTGTTCATTAAATTAACCATGCATTCTTTATAAAATCTTTGGGATAAGATTAGTACTTTTGGTGAAATAAAATGGGTCGTGCATATTTTATAAACATTTTACAGGGTACTGTGATGACACAGTGGATAAATATATTTGTTGAAACTTACATTCAAGGAGTTTGCCTGTTTCTAAGAGTAGTTGTGTAACGTCAAAGGTTGTGCCTCTAGTAGATCACTCTAGGAATTCTAGTCCTTTTTCAGATTCCAAACACTTTGTTTGTTCTACATGTCATAAATGTGTCTTTAATGCAAATCATGATGCTTGTATAACAAAACTCCTAAAGGAGGTGAATTCATGGGCTAAGATTCAATCCCATAAGACCAGAAACAGTACCAAACCCGTTGAACCAACGAGTCACACTCAGAAACCTAGTAGGCAGATTGTTACAGGACATAGGTTTTCTCCCAATAAGTCTTCCGCTGTGCATGAGAAACCAAATACTCCTAGATCTTGTCTTAGGTGGAAACCGACGGGTAGAATTTTCAAGACTGCTGGTCTTAGGTGGATTCCAACGGGAAAGATATTCACCTCTAGCACAACCAAGGTTGACAGTGAACCCCTAAATGGTTCAAATGAAGATATCACTAACCCATATGAATGCGAACAAACTCTTAATGTCAGTGCAGGTACACCCTTTAATCCTAAAAAGGAAAGACTTAGAGTTTGGTTGCTGAAAAAGTTGATGTCTAAGAATTAAGTGCCTTAGGGGATTCACAAACAAAAACAGTCTCCAAACAGTTCCCAAGGTGTTAAAGAACAACAACAACGTGCATATTTTGATGATCCATGCCATGAACTTCTCTATAAAGTCTACATTTCACAGGGATCATCTTTAAATGTACACAAATGATTAAAAAGACTGCAATGGCATCTGTAGACAACACTTCAGGCCCCGTTCCTCAAAGAAAAGAAAGGTGTACGCTTTAGTGCGCTCTATCTTTAAGAGAAGATAAATCTTCTTGTTTTCGACCATTCTCATCAACAATGACATATTCTCACATGCTCGGATATTATACAAGTGGATCAACGTACATTAACTTGTATTTTAGCTCACTTGGTTAATCAAAAATGGCAATCACATATGCAATTTTTGAAGGGGGGAATAGTGAGCAAAATATGGTCAAAAGTTGATTTATTTTTCATATGGTCAAAATGGCTTCTGAACAATTCAGTTTAGGACCCGGGCTTCAATATATGACTCCTGCTACATCCAGTACAGGACTCGTTTCAAACCCTGTTTCTCAACAACCTTGTATTCCACCAATAAGAGATGATTGGGATTGTTTGTTTCAACCAATGTTCGATGAATACTATAATCCTCCAACAATTGCTGTCTATCCAGTTCAAGAAGCTGCTGCTCCAAGAGCTGAAGTATTAGCTGATCTCCTATGTCAACTTCCATTGACCAGGATGCTCCATCAATAAGTATTCCCTCATCACAAGAACATGAACATTCTCCAATCATTTCTCAAGGTTTTGAAGAATCACCAAAAACACCAACATTTCATGATGATCCACTTAATGAATCTCCTCAGGAAGACTCAACTTCTCAAGGATCATCATCTAATGTGAGACAAATCCACACTCCATTTGAACACCTTGGTAGATGGACTAAGGATCATCCTATAGCAAACGTGATCGGTGATCCTTCTCGCTCTGTATCTACACGGAAGCAACTTGAAACTGATGCCATGTGGTGTTATTTTGATGCTTTCCTAACTTTAGTAGAACCAAAGAACTTCAAACAAGCAATGACCGAACCGTCATGGATCGATGCAATGCAAGAAGAAATTCATGAATTTGAAAGACTTGAAGTTTGGGAATTGGTGTCGTGTCCAGATAAAGTCTTCTTGATCAAACTCAAATGGATTTATAAGGTCAAAACAGATGAATCTGGTGGGGTACTAAAGAATAAGGCTAGACTCGTTGCTCAAGGATTCAGACAAGAAGAAGGAATCGATTTTGAGGAATCATTTGCACCGGTTGCTAGAATAGAGGCCATTCGTATCTTCGTAGCAAATGCCGCTCACAAGAATATGATGATCTACCAAATGGACGTCAAAGTGGCTTTCTTAAATGGCGAGCTTAAAGAAGAGGTCTACGTTTCTCAACCAGAAGGATTTGTTGATCAGAACAACCCATCGCATGTGTACAAGCTCAAAAAGGCTCTTTACGGTCTAAAACAGGCACCACGTGCATGGTGTGATATGCTGTTAAGATTCCTTATCTCTCAACAATTCTCCAAAGGTGCAATTGATCCAACACTCTTCACACGGCATGCTGGAAACGACTTATTACTAGTACAAATTTATGTTGACGATATAATATTTGCATCCACTAATACTGCCATGTGTAATGAGTTTGCTAATCAGATGACCACGAAGTTTAAGATGTCAATGATGGGACAAATGTCATTATTTTTAGGATTACAAATTTCTCAATGCCCTAGAGGCATCTTCATAAACCAATCTAAATATGCTTCTGAAATCGTTAAAAAATATGGTTTAAATTCTACTGATTCTGTCGAAACACCCATGATTGAAATCAAGAAACTAGATGAAGATCTACATGGGAAACAAGTTGATGCTACACTTAACCATGGCATGATTGGATCCTTAATGTATCTTACAGCCAGTAGACCTGACCTTAACTATGTTGTCTGCTTATGTACCCGGTATTAGGCTAAGCCTACCGAAAAGCACTTACAAGCGGATACCTTAACGAAACTATTAACATGGGTCTATGGTATACAAGGATACCGATATGTCACTCATAGCTTATGCAGATGCCGATCACGCGGGGTGTCAGGACACTAGACGTAGTACATCGGGAAGCGCTTAGTTCTTAGGTGACAAACTTGTTAGCTGGTCGTCAAAGAAGCAAAAGAGCACTGCTATATCGAGTACAAAGGCTGAATATATTTCCTTGTCAATCCTATAGATGCATTCACAACTAGCAGACTATGGTTTTAAATTCAATAGGATTCCTCTGAACTGCGACAACAAGAGTGACATTGCTTTATGCTGCAACAATGTTCAACATTCAAGAGCTAAGCACATTGATATTCGCTACCATTTCATAAAGTAGCAAGTGGAGAATGGAATCGTGGAACTATACTTTGTCCGGACTAAATACCAACTAGCTGACATCTTTACTAAACCGTTGCCTCGAGAGAGATTTAACTTCTTGATCGATAAGCTTGGTATGAGAAGCATGTCTCCAGGAACGTTGAAACGTCTGGCAGAGGAAACGGACGAGTGATGGTGGTAACTCATATCCTGTATATATGTACATATGAAAACATAATAAATCCAAAAAGATTTTCCTTTTATAAAATTTTACAAAAACAAAAGAAAAAATTAAATAATCAGAAAAATATAAAAATATGTATCTCTGACATGTCTTCTAAAAATCGATAACATTTACGGCCTTAGAAATATCATTCAATAATGATACGAGGCTTGAAACAAAGTTCGAGTAGAAGTTTCAAAAGTTTTCAAAACATGCCAAAATGGTTTGCTATTATTTCCGATAGTAACCCGGTCATCATCTTTAAGGCAAGTATGTCATCAAAAAGATAACTTGACCTCTTAAAGGGAATTTATTCTCATGCATGGTCTACTTAATGACTATGCAAAGGCTTGTGATTACTTTGCATCACAACCCATGCTTCTTATAATCCGTAAGTGTACGTGTCAGTGCGCTTATGTGTCAAAATAAGAGAAATCTTATTTTCTTGGGTGTTGATTTTCAAAATATACAACTATCATCTTTTAGATTCAACAGATCATCATTTTTAAGACAATTTTGATCCATTAAATAGCGACTACAACTCTTTCAATAGAATACGGGTCATTATTTGAGGGGAGAAACTATTAAAATCATCTTCTTCATAATTAATAATGGGTCAATCGGAAAAGGTTTTAATGATATCGGGTGAATAATTAAAGGGGATTTAATTAATGTTAACTCAATCGGGCTTTATTTGATATTGCAAACTGTGATACTTATTCTTATTTACTAAACCTTAGGGACTAGTTTTGCCATTAAGGGAAACTTATAATTGCCTTAGAAATAGCTTTGAGAAACTTAGAAGTTGCCTTAGAAAAAGTTTTATAGAAAATATATAATATCATTTAAACCCTATGGGGCATTTTTGCCAAAACCCAAAAGAGTTAAAACAAAAACACCCCCTTCCCTCCTTCGTCATGTCTCTCTCTCACTCGAACAACACATAAACCCTCAAAACCCTGCATTATTAATTTTCAAACCTTCAAGATCTTGCTCAATCTTCGTTTCAAACTTAAGGTACACGTGTGCTAACATCTCAACCTCAGTATGCTTGACCTAATCATGATAATTCACTCGAAACCCTAAAATTCGAGCTAATTTTCTTCTCCCTTAAAAGTGAATGAAAAGTTTAAATTGACTAAGGGGTTTTGATCTATTTAGGGTTTAGATGTTGTACCTTTATCAGTTTTTAATGGGTTTAACTTAATCTTATGTTTCTAATGATTCTTGATGTCGAAATTTTTGAAAATGAGGTAGAACTTGTAAAATGTTCATGGGTTTGGGTTTAGAAGTGTTATATCAAATGGTTGAGTGCATTTGAGTGTTTATATAACTTGTTTGTATGACAAATCTTGAACCTTATGAGTTTTCGAGTTCTTTTGGCTCGAACTTGTCATAATTAAAGATTTTGATGGTTAACTGATAAGTGTAAAATACACATATCTATTTATACCTAAAATAACCCAATTAAACCCAAAACAGACCAAAAATGGCAAAAATATGCTTTATTTGTGTTTTTGTGTGTGCAGGTTACGGATAATCAAAAATCACAAGAAAGCAGGTCAAAAACGGGCAAGCACGGACACGAGAATCAGAAGAGTACAAAGCCGAAGCCAGAAAAGCCCAAATCCTTAGCCCACTTCTCTTTTATGAAACCACAAGGACCAATCTTGCTCCCTTCCAAAGTTATTTATAACTTGAAAAGAAGAAAAGAAAGAGAGGGGCCATTTGTGTTACAAAGCCAAAGTTCAAACGAGATTTACCCATTTCAGTTATAAAATAGGCGGGTAAATCCCATTCACTGTTCATCGTCTTCCCCATTTCACCCTCCACTCAAAACAAAGGGGTTTTTAAAATTAGAGGGCACAAAGGACAATTCGGTTGACAAGGACTGACATGGCAGAGAATTACATCACCAAACCCTCCCATTGGCCAACCTTCTCTCAAGAAGAGCCAACTGAAAAAAAAAAAAAAAAAAAAACAACAATGAAAGTAGCACAACTTAGTGGTTTTTGTACTAAAATACTCACAAAAGAAGCACAAAAAAAACGTCATCATCAAAGATGCCCAGCCTGGCAATCCTCAGGTGTCCAAAATTAATCCCAACGGCAACAATAAGATGAATCAAAATGAATGAAGAAATGAATTGGCCCAAGATTAAAAGTTTGGAGAGCAAGGCTAGAGGACCTAGAAGCTTCAGCTTGGCACTATAAATAGGCCTCATTCTCACACACACAAAGTGGTCGTTCTTTTTATCTAGTTTTTACAGTTTTTTGTTATCTAGTTTTTAGTAATTTAGTCTAGTTTAAATTCGTATTTTACTTAAATGTAATTTTCCTTTTTCAAGTAATGTAATCAGCTTCTTTAGTTAATGAAATTCAGCTTTTAGTGTTTTAAATCGCATTTTCTAAACTCTCATTTAAAGTCATAATCCTCTTAATAAGCAAATTATCTCAATAAGCTCATATTAAGCTCTTTCAGTCTATAAGCTGAAATAGAGCTGTTTGAATTCAGTATTAACCTTATCTAAACCTTAAATCAGTCTAATCTCATATGGATCTTATTGTATCTAAGCTTTTGGAAGGGGATCTTACCTTGGAAGAGGTCCCAAGGACTTTTACTCTAGCTTATTCATAAGCTAGAGAGCTTGTAGCTGCCTTAATTGGTACCTTTTGTTTAGCTAAAGGATTAAGTAAGTTTCTCTTTTCATTCTTCTTTAATTTCAGTTTTAAATTGCTTAGTTATAGTTTATATGCTTAATATTGCTTATTTGCCTATTTTCTTTGCTTATTAATGTCTAAATATCTCTTCTAGTGCTTACTAGTTGTTTGTTTTCATCTGTTTTTGCTTAAGTAGTTATAGATCTTTAGTTATCAATTTCTGTCATAAAAAAAATTCATAAAATCAAAAAATATTAGTTTAAATAGTTTAGATCTTAGATTAAGGCTAAATCAGTTGTCTAATCATGATTGTTAAGTTTGTTTTAAACTAGTTTTTATCTGGTATTTAGTATTTGTTCATTAGATTTCTCTTAAAAAGCTTTTCTCAAATTCTGACATGGTTTTTAAGGAGTGTTTGGTTTAGTGCACTCTTAATTTACACTAGCAGTACTAACTTCAGTTAGTACTGCTGAGCCTTTGCACTACCAGTACTAACTTCCAAGTTAGTACTGTTAGCTTAAATTTTAGTTTAAATTCAAGTAGTATTAGCTTATTTTAAAATCAGTTTTAGTTTTCATTTTCTAGCTTATTTCATAGCTTTAATTTGTTCTTAAAGACCAAATTGCACTAGCAGTACTTTCACTTGAAAGTACTGCTGAGCTTTTTACACTAGCAGTACTAACTTCAGTTAGTACTGTTGAGTTCTCAGCTTAATTTAGAGCAGTAATTTTAGGATTCAGCTTATAAAATTCAGTAGGATTTAAGTTTTCATATAGCTTAATACAATTTAAGTCTTAATTTGCAACTTCTAGCTTATTTCCTTAGTTTAATTTAGCTGTCAAAAGTCATAAAAACTTGAAAAATCCAAAAACAGTACTTAGAATCTTTAGGATTTAAATTTGTTAAATTAGCTTATAAGTCTAGATTTTATAGCTTATTTAGATGGATAATAAGTAGTTTAAGTTGTCTTTTAAGTTTCAAAGTCTAGTTCAGCTTATTTAGTTCTCTAGCTTATTTGAAGTTTGTGTTTCTTTGCTTATTTCCTGAGTTTGCTTATTTCATGATCAATTTCAGTAGCATAAAAGTAGTTTAAGCTTTAGTTTCTTTTCATTTATAGATTAAGCACATCATAAGCTTTCTAGATCACTTTTCCTTTTTAGAATTAAGCTTAATTTGAGCATTTTATGGCTGTTTAAGTAGAAGTAAGCTCAAAACCTCACTTTCTGTAATCAGTTTAGAAATAAGCTCTTCCTGAGCTTATTTGAGATTTTCAGCCCTAGTAGCTTTTATTAATTTTGTTCCCCTTAGTTTCTTTTACAACTTTGCTTCTTTGAGTTTTTCATTTTAAGCACTTTTCAAATTTCACCTTAATTACTAAGATTGTCCCTCCGTTAGTTAGTTATTTTCCCCGTTAGCCCTTTTTCCTTTAGCAACTTTAGTCCTTAGTTTATATTTCAATTAGTCTAAATAGTTTTTAATTAGTAATTAGGTTTAAGTTTTTCATTAGTTTAATTAAACTTTTATAAAAAGATAAAAATTAGGGCTTTTATTTTTAATAATTTTCTACACTTTTTCTTAAATTAGTAAATTTTAGTTTAAATTTTTAAAAGTTAAATTTTAGTCAATTTGCTTCAAAATTGTATTTTCGTACTTGTTTAATTGTTCAATTTAATTTTAGTTTTCATTTCTTTCCAAAATCAAATATCTTTGCTTCATTCAAATCAGGATCCGAACTTAAAACGTGGTCTCAATTTCACTAGTCATTGGGGATAACGACCCGGGTGATCATACTTGCCCGGTTTAATATACGTATTTTATATTATATTATATATATTTTTGAGAGTGAATTTTATCAAGGGTAACTTGGTAATCTTCTTAATTACTCTTTTAAAAGTATTATATTTTTATGATATATTCTATAGTATAATAAACTGCAATCAGTTTTTGGCGCCGCTGCCGGGGACTAGTATTTACGATTCCTACGATTTTGTTTGTTGATTTGGTTTGAAGATCCTTTCGTCCTCGAAAGTTTCATTCTTGTTTTAAAATTCAAAAATCTCAAAAATATAAAAAGTAAAAAAGAAAAAAATTTCCTTTTCTTTTTAGTATAAGTAAAAAAAAAAATATATAGAAAAATCAAAAACATAAAAAAATTGTCCTTTAAAAGAAATAAAATAAAATAAACAAAGTTGGTAATCGAACACCAACAAATAATATCTTCCATTGAGATATTATCATTTCAATTTCCGGTGAACTTGTAATAATTCTCAATTCGTAATCAAAGATTTAACACTTGCCTTTTGTGTCTCTAC
>BQNB010026633.1:0-54102 GCA_026074375.1 Tanacetum coccineum | reverse complement strand
GACAAGAGTACAAGAAAGCAGTTCTAAAAGAGCAGGCACAGAGCTAGAACAAGAAGTAGCTAAGAAGCAGAAGTTAGATGAGAATGAAGAAGCTAATGATGATCAAGAAGAAGCTGAGATGAAAAAGCATATGGAGATTATTATTGATGAATAAATAGCATTTGATGCCATACCATTAGCCACTAAGCCTCCAATCATTACTGACTGGAAAATCATCAAAGAAGGAAAGATTGGATACTTTCAGATCATAAGAGCTTATGGAAGTTTAAAAAGGTACTCATCAATGATTCAGATGCCTCAGAATATTGACAGAGAAGACTTAAAAACTCTTTGGAAGTTGGTTAAAGCTAAACATGGGAATACAAAGCCAACTAAGGCATATGAAAGAGTGTTATTGGGAGATCAGAAAGTGATGTTTGAACCTGATATAGAAAGTGAAGTGTTGAGGGATCTACAAGGACACAAAGTGACAGTTTAGAAGCTATTTTCTTCATGTGGAGTACACTTTGTGAGGTTTTAAAATCTGCATATCTTTATGCTGGTAGAGAAAAGGTATCCTCTTACACCTGCAAAAATCACATACATGCTCAACAAGAAGCTTCAAGCTGACCATTGGAATGAGATGTGTTATCAACTACTCAAGCTCATGACAAAGCAGGAAAAGGGTCAATGAAGTGTTTGAATGCATCCTCCTGATAGTGATGAAGACTTTTAATAAAGAAACTTGAAGATTCAGAAGATGAACATCAAGTTTAGGGGAGGATTGTTGGGATTAAAAGACTTCAAGATGATTCTTAGAGTTACTACTGCTCAGGTATATATTAGTGCTGTCAAGCATAACTTAGTACGCTTGGTAATACTAATGAACTGCTAGTACTAAAGTTAGTACTGCTAGTGTATGTTTGTATTGCTAGAGTAAATTTCTAAGTAGTTAATGCTGCTTGTGCTCAGTTAGTCCTGCTAGTTCAAAAGTTAATGCTGCTGGTTTAATCTGCTGAAAGATTACAACTGCTTGGAAAAGTTTCTACTGTCATATGGATAGAGACAAGAGAAAGGATTGGAGAACAAGAATACTTACAAAGATAAGTATTGAGTTATTTTTGTAAAAGATATGTATAAGTTATTTGTTTAAAAGATCATGATAACTTAGGAAAGTATTGTAAGCCTTGTAGGACTCCTTGGTGTATAAAAAGAGGTCCTAGGGTATAGAATTTAATGTACCAAAAACAAGTCATTGTCATAGCTTCAAGGTCTTTGTAACCCTAATACTTTTGAGTATTCGTATTTAATATATTGAGGCTGAAAGTTTGATAAACTGTTTGTCTTTGATTGTTTGATTGTTTCATTGTTCTTCTTAGTATTACACACTAGATTCTGCATCGTTTATGATATTCTCAATCATAGCTTCTACCATAGTTATCTTGGATCTATCCAATATAACTAAACCTTACATCAAGCTAAGGAGGTTAAGATCTGTTCATTAGGATCAACAGATACCATGATGCATGACACTTTGTTTGCACCATCATAGTGCTTTTGGTGAGCTTCAATCTCTTCTTGGTTCGAATCATCATCGATTGTGGGAATTTGCTCATCGAGAGCATACTATTTGTTCTCATACCTTAGGGTGAACCTAAGGTTTCACATCCAGTCAATATAGTTAGGACCGGTGAGTCTTTTCCTCCCAAGAACTGAGAATAATGAGAAGTTTGAGTTATGCGTGGGATTAGGAGCGGGAGGATTGACACCATTTTCAGTAGACATCTATAAGATAAAACAGTTTTAGTTAGAATATACCTTAATTAATTACCCAATTTTAAATTAAGGCTAGGATCCATATATTAGATTCGTTTATGAAGAGGGTTGCTGTAATCACACCACGAATTTATTTTAGGTAGACAATGTCTTTGTCAATTACATTCTCTATGAAATTTCTAGTTCTTTTGAGATTCATTGATTTTGATCAATGGCATGTTAATCTCAGATATGCTCATCTACTAATCATGACTGGGATATCGAGGATCATGAATAAGATGGTGAATTTAACCATGAAAAAACCCGCATGGTTCCCGGCTCGAGTCTGCTCAAGAATCGCGAGTCCCACATCACCTCTAACTTATGTTATATTATTAATGTGCTGGTAAACCACACGCGCTCCATTAACAGCCCATATAAGAGATGTGTGGTTTTCATGGGTTAGCATACTATTTACATTTGCTATATCTAAAACGGGAATTTTGTTTTAGTACTTTTAAATTAATAATTTTAATCTTCACATCATCCTATCAAAAGTTCTCGGTAGCTTCATTGAACGCACAAAGAAGCGGAGAAGCATGTCAGCGTAAAGCATACTAAAAACCCGACTTCTTTAGGGAAGCAAAACGACCCGCATTATACCTCTCTTATAGTTTGTTCACTATGGGTGACCCGATTTATCAATTGATTAACGATGTATTTAGATTTAATGATACATATACAATATAGCAATTATAATATGTATAAGTGATGAGGTGTCATTTATACACTATTTCGGGGTCATTTAACCCCTTAAATCATGCAAATATGCCCAGATTATGTGCTTAATAATTTATTTTCAGGTTTTTAGCACTTGGATGGCATTTGGAGTAAAACAAATAAAAAAAAAAAAATACACGAGACTTGGGCTCATTAGAGAAGAAATCAGACAAATTAGCGGACCTACACCAAATCGTCTTGAAGATTTATTGCAAATAGCACTGTGGAGACTGCGTCTGAAGGCATAAAGCGACGGGGCGCATCAGGATTATCTATGAAGCTCAGAAAATCTAGAGGCGAGGCGTTCAAGACGTGGCCAACTTAAAGAGGATCTAGAATTCATCCACAGTGCACTGCGTTAGGACTTCAAACGGGCCGTCACAGTGATTTTTCTATAGATATTAAAACCAAAATTAGGGGTTTTAAGTGTGTAAGCTTTGTATAGCACTTTAGGAGGAGACCTAACCCTAGCCGTTCTAAGGCAGCTTTAAAGGTCGTTTTATGCCTCAAAACCCTATTGTTAAGTAAAAAAAAATAAAAATTTTAAAAAAAATTAAAATTTTTTTTTTAAAAACCTTTAATTTGATGTTTTAATCGAAGTAAGATTGTTAATCATTAATCATTCAATGATGTCTATGGTTGTTTGATTAATTTATGTTAGTTGCATTATCTATTAACATGCTAGGCAAACCCACCTTTGTTATTTACTTATGAGTGCAAAAAACTTAGGTTATATAACATTTTGATGTTGGGCTTTCTTGTTGATGTATGTGTGTGTGTTATTCTCTAAAAAACTAGCCATAAGATATTAAATTGGCATAGACGGTCTAAGGAAACTCGAGTGAGTTTAGAAAGGATACCATCAGTAAGCAATCTTTCATACTACCATACCCTACAATGGTTGATCCCTCGTAACATATATCACATGCATTTCAATATACTCTTAGGGGCCTTTTGATGGTACTTCATACTACCATTGCTATGTAGTTGCCCTAAACGGAATTATTAAATAGACGGTGGGTTCATCTAATCTGTATCATAACGGCTAGAAAAAAAAAAAAGAAATACTTACATAGATCATCACAAGTGTGAGCAAGGCATGAAGAAAGGAGATCTAGAGAGAAGCATTTGCGGAGTAGTGGCATGAGTAGATAAATACATCTTTTTATCATAAAGTTATCACCAGTAGTATAGATTATAATTAGTTTAATTATTAGTTAATCAAACTAACCTCTCAAACCATTGATTTACCTAATTTCTATAAAATACAAAAACATAAAAAGAATCTTTTCTCAACCCCTTAGAATTCTGTTAGACCGTGTTCGAGCCTTCCCAACCTATTCCCCTAGAGAAGAATAACAACCCCTGAGTCTTGCCTATACTACACTGCAACGATTAGGTACACTGCCTAGGGGATTGTAAAACTTTCTATAAAGTCTTCGCAACCTCCACATTAAGTTTTTGGCGCTGTTGCAGAGGAATAGTTAGGTTTCGATCGTTGTTTAACTTAGTTCTACTCGCTTGATTCCTATCAAGTGAGAATTTTAATTCCAGTACATTAGCTTTCTTGTAGACTATCTTTTCTTTGTGCCTTTTGTTTGTAACTCTTTCGTTCACCATCATGATGTGTGAAAGATCACCTACCACACCCTTTCAAAACCCACCATGAACCACAACCTTCCCATTCTAAAGATATACCTTGGTGTTCCAACAACATCAAGATAAATCTATCTACAATGCGTGGACTCGTTTCAAAAACTTAATCCAAAGAGTCCCTCATCATGGCCTTGATTTATGGTCCCTTACTCAATTCTTTTATGATCATGTCGAAGACTATACCCGAATGGAACTTGACTTTGCAGCAGACGGGAACCTTAGGGAATTAAATGGTGAAGAAGCATGGGAAGCCATAGAAAATTTCGCCCAAGGCCAAAAAGAATGGGACAACCCACCAAACATTATTTCTGAACAAGAAGTAGCAAATTTGAAGGCTCAAGCAAAAATATTGTTTGGAAATGAGAATGTTTGGGTTGAGATGCATAGAGGTATAGCATGGGATAAGGTGGAAAATCTTAACCCACAAAGTACCCTACAAGTCCTCCTATTATTTAAGGAATACACACCGCCTGTGACTTACCCGGAAGAAGTAGAAGAGACTATAAGAATCCCGATGGAGGTAGAACCTTTGGACCATACAAAACTAGAGGACTTAGGCTTGAATACTTGTATTCATGACCTATTTCTTAATTATAGGGAAATTCCTAATTTTGAAGAACCGGAGCCTCAACCACAACCCTTACCTAGTTGTCCATCCTTAGATATAAGTCTAAGAGAATAAAGAGGCCCCAAACCACCCATCAAAACACATAGTCCGGATAGTTTTAGGATGAAGGTAGTAGACAATTTAACCATCCATATACCACCTTCACCTCACGTGGCATCTTTCTACCCTAAGGATGTGTATTGTTATTATCACCCATGTGTAGAAGACCCTAAGAAACATTATGGATTTAAACCGGGTTTATTAGGACATAGTGGATCTTTAGGTGTTGATTTTTTGAATTTTAAGATGAGAAAAGATGATTGACGATTAGAATCCAAAGAAGTTTCTTTTCTTGGAGAAGGACTTAATTTACCCGTTTGGCCAAAAGAATTAGAAAAGATTAGGATTAAAGAAACACACCATTTGGAGCATATAATTCAACAACCAATTTTTTAGCATGTGACCCCTTCTCATAACAATGGTGTGTACCGTTACTATCACCCGCACTTGACCTTAAGTGTAGGGGAGACCCACCTTCTACGCGCAAAATAAGCATAAAGTCAGGCTCGTGATCGAACAAAAACAAGCGCTTATTGGGAGGCAACCTAATCTTTTATTTCTTGCATTTTAGGAGTGTCGTGTGTTTTATTCTTTATTGTTTGTTCTTATATGTTTGAATAATATGTAATCATGCTTTGTTTTGTCTATAACTTCGTCTTATTTACGATCAAAGGTATTTTGCAACAAAATAAGTGTAGGAGAATATATTCGGTTTTTAAGAACCAATTCAAACATAGTTAATAAATTGTTTAGATTAATTCGCGTCAGTTTTGAGTCATATGATTGTATTGACTAATCCCAGGTTTCATACAGCAATTTCATACACGAAATAACTTATATAATCGAGTGTAGGAAGTTTTTCAAAGAAAACGAAAATAAAAATTTTGCTCAGAGCCTAGAGACGGCGTCAGGATTACTCCTGACGGCGTCGTGAGCCTAGCTACAGGAAAATTTGAATATTTTCAAGTATTTTCAAAAAAATAGTTTGCACAACATTTAAATTTTGTAATTATTTTATAAACCTGCATAAACCTATGATTACATCATTACTCTCATCCTATCTTTACTGCTTTCATAGAGTCAAAAACCCTAAATTCTCGTTGTATATATATATCTATCCCGCCAATTTTATGCTTGGTGTAGTTGTCATTGTCTTTGATTACAGGTTATATTTGATAAGAAGAAGCTTGGAAGTTCTTAGGAAGTTTCATTGGATGATTCTTGGAGGACGATTTAACCAGCTATCGCATGTTTCTTCTCCATTATTGAGCAAACCAAGGGAGTACTAGTTTCTTTTGCTTGTTTTCTTTTCCCTTTATTTATTTTCACGGGTACTTCTATAGAACATTAGGGACAATGTTCAACTTAAGTGTAGGGGAAAAATAAGCCTTAGAAACTATTCCTTCAATTTCCATGTGCTTTATCCTTAAAATGATGGGTAATATATCGAAACATAGCATAAAAAGGTAATTTTGACCAAAATTTAAATTTTTTTTATGACACATACCGACAAAAACCGAGTATTAATAGCGTCTCATAGATAGGAATGTGTATAACTAGCACAAAAACCCTCAAAATTCCAACCCAAAAATGTGAGGTTCGCCTTTAGATCTTTAGGAATTCGGGTATCCATTATTGATACCCAAGATAATTTATAACTTTAGCTTTCTCGAGTTAAGGTTCGAATGCAGTCATATGTGTCTATTCCGTCGTTACGAATGTGTATGTATGGTCTTTGTCATCTTTTTTGGAGTATTGGTATCGGTATTAAATTATATGAGTGTATTGGTAGTATACTAAATTCTAGAACTTGTTTTTGTGATGCATCCTAAGACCGCATAGTAAGTATTAGAATTTGCTAGATAAGAGGCACTAGGATTAACCCATGTTTTAAACCTGTAACTGTTATGATTGTCACACCGATCATATAACTATCCCACACCCTTCCATGCACTCATTTTTAGTGTGCACGATACCCCCATAAAACCCTCTGAGGCCCTATCCTTTTATAGTGGTCATGTAATTTTTTGGTTAAGCCGGCACTATTAATGAAGATCAATTTCCACCCTGGGAACAATTGTTTATACCCAAATCGCCTTAGCCTACCTTGTATGTACTCGCTTTTTATACATTATTGTTTTAACCCAAATTAAATTATTAAGTACACGGTTGCTAAGTCCTTATCCTTATAAATACAGTTTTGGGATGATAGTGTTCCTGTTAGTACATCTGTATAAAATTGGGGAAGAAGTAATATTACCCCAATAAGAGCTCACTAACTCCATGTTATTTTGATCCAACTCAATTCGGGTCATTAGTTAGATTGTAAATAATCGAGTATGTAAAAGTTCAAGTGTAGAGGTGCGTCCTATAAAGCCACAAGGGGGGGGTCACACCCTCCCCCTGCCCCCCCCCACCCCTACACCTATTTTCCCACAACAAAGAGAATTTAAAATCCATAATGTAATTATATGTTTAAGCAATGGCAGAGTAAAAGTGTACGAAAAAAATGCATATAAAAAAAGAGTGTAAAAACTTGTACGGGCTGCCATTTGCTTATGTTTATGTTTATCATCGAGTCAAGAAAAGAAAAAGTTAGAGATTGGTGTAGAGTTTTGTAGAGTTTGTATATTTTGTCTGAGTCTTTGGCTTAGCAACCAAATCAACATGTATTCATATAAATAATTAGCTAACCCTTTCACCCCAAATTCACCTAAAAGTCACTCCCTCAATGTATCCCATCCGTTTCCGTTTCCATTTTTGTTATCTTACACTTGCACCCCACAACCTTTTAAAAGACCTTTTTGACAGTAATGAATAATATTTGCGCCTAGCGGTGGAGGTTTGGTCCTTTACCAAGCCTATGGTAATTTATATGCTATGACAGGTAATGAGTGTTGATTTTTCGTTTCCCTATTATGTTATAATTTATTATACACCCGAGTGAAAGAGAGAATCTCAAACACTTATGTGAGATGCTAGTATATACTTTTCGTGCTTTTAATTACGAGGTCTAGAAAGGATGGTTGTAAAATATTTTGAAAGAGTAGATTAAATACTCTAATATTGCTATTGTCTAGGTTAGAAAAGCCCATTTTGCTTGAGGACAAGCAAATCCAATGTAGAGGTATTTGATGAGGTGTCATTTTATACACTATTTCGGTGTCATTTAACCCTATAAATCATGCAAATATGCCCAAATTATTGCTTTAATCGATTGTTTTCAGGTTTTTAACACTTGATGACATTAGAAGGAAATACACGTGACTCTGGGCACATTTGGAGAAGAAACGACAAGATTACGAGACCTAAACCAAATCTCTGAAGATTTTATGCATACATCGCGTGGAGACGTGGTGCGCATTGCATAAAGCGACGCCGTCCGGCAATCATTTGGGTGACGACGGACAAAAATCTAGCGACAGCGTCAGGACGTGGCCGACTTAAAGTGGATCTAGAATCATCTACGATGCATGGTGTCAGGACATCAAAGCGACGTAAGTCGAGCGATTTTTCCTATATATATTAAATCAAAATTAGGTTTTTTAAGTGTGTAACTTTGTATAATTTTAAGGAGACGAAACCTAGTCATTCGAGCAGTTTTTAAGGTTGTTTTAGGGACTCAAAACTCTATTGTAACTACCTTTAATTCATGTTTTAATCAAGTAAGATTGTTAATCATTAATCATTCAATATGTCTATGTGTTGTTTGATTAATTTATGTTATTGCATTGTCTTTAACATGCTAGGCTAAACCCTCCTTTATATTTACTTATGATTGCATAAAAGTTAGGTTATAGATCATTTTGATGTTGCTTCTTGTTGATGGATGTGTGGGTTAGGCTCTAAAAAACTAGCCATAAGATATTAAATTGGCATAGACGTCTAAGAAAACGCGAGTAGTGTAGAAAAGATACCATCGGTAAAAGTCTTCATACTACCTTAACCCTAATATGGTTGATCCCTCTTAAGATATTTCACATGCATTTAATATACTCTTAGGGGCCTTGTAATAGTCTTCATACTACCTTACTTGTGTGTTTCCCTAATGGAATATTAAATAGACGGCGGGTTCATGTAATCCATTCATGACCTAGGAAATACTTATACAGATCATCACAAGTGTGACAAGGCAACAGATCTAGGAGAAGCAATCTGAGGAGTAGTGCATGATTAGGTAAATACATCTTTTTATCATAAAGTTATCACCAGTAGTATAGATTATAATTAGTTTAGTTATTAGTTAATCAAACCAACCTCTCAAATCATTGATTTACCTACTTTCTATAAAATATAAAAACACAAAAAGAATCTTCTCTCAACCCCTTAGAATTCTGTTAGATCGTGTTCGAGCCTTCCCAACCTATTCCCCTAGAGAATGATAACAACCCCCGAGTCTTGCCTATACTACATTGCAACGATTTTGTACACTGCCTTGGGGATTGTAAAACTTCTTGTGAAGTCTTCGCAACCTCTACATCAATAAGGTTTCTATTAAACATTTTAAAGTTTTTGGTTTTATTTTAAACATTTTAAATTTTAGGGGTATATATTAAACAATTTAAAATATAAGGTTCGAAAATATAAATTCATATTAACATTCAATGATCGCAAGACAATAACTTAATATTTAATTATTTATACTTATCATATGTTAACAACCAACTGATAGATAATTAAGTGCTAATAGAATTAAGCTAAGGCTCTGATACCACTGATGGGTTTTCTATTCCCTAACTAGATTAACATAAAGCGGAAACAACAATTAATCTAGAACAAGAAGGAAACTAAACCCTAAAGGATCTTAACCTGATAAATAAAAGCAACTTAAAAGAAATAAGTAAATAAATAAATAAGAAAATACTAATCTTTGAGAAAATTAGATTTCTAACAAACATACCACCTTGGTCGATGATGTGTGCTTAAACACACATCGTTTTAACCCCGAAAAACACTCTAAAATGGACTAATAACCCTAAAATATGAGTAATTATATTGCAAATATGTTTGGTTTGTGTTATTATGTCTTGCAGGTACAAAGGATTAAAAATAAAGCAAAATGGTAATTTTCGGATGAGTTTCGATGACGTTTTCACGTTTTTAAGATTCAAACGAAGTCGTAAAAATTCCCCGAGCACTCCATTAGAAAGAGAACGAAATTACGAACCCATCGGTACCTTTTTCACTTTCTGAACAGGTCCAAATAATCTTAAATGGACCGGTCAATATTTGATTTGACCTTTCTTTAATATATTTAAACTGGGCCATTTAGCCCTTAAATAAAACTGATTGCATATATATAACGAAAACACACTCCAACGCAGCTGGACTTGGGGTAACCCATGTGTTTTCATCCAAGAGGTCCCGGGTTCAAAACTGGCCATAGCTAGTTTTGCCTATTGCCACGTCAGCGCCATATGGCTGACATGTGAATGCCACGTGGCTGACACATATCAGGTGGGTCCCACTTCTGCCACATGGCGGCGACTGTCAAATGAAAGCCTGCCACATGGCAGGTACTGATATGCAGGTACGAGGTTCAGACTGACATGTCAGTTTGAGGTTGCACGTGGCAGAGCAGAGCTGTCAGTCCGAGGTTGCAGGTGTCAGTGCAGAGGTGGCGGTTACGAGGTGGCTGGCCAAACACAGGCTGCCACGTATACGCGGTGACAGGCTAGTACGAGGTATAGAACGCGTGATCCGAGGCAATGATTAGTTGGCAACTCTTAGTAGGAACGATCCCGAGGCTTCTAGAAGGTACGCATGCTGGCCAATGATTGGCTTAAAATCATTATTGTTGCTGGCAGAAGACGCGTGAATGGGAAATTACCAAAATACCCCCACTCCTAATTGGGCTATAAAAGGCCATCAATCTCAGCAGACGCACATCACTCTTTCCTTTTCATATTTATTAGTTTTCACATAGTAGTTTTCTTGTAGTATTTGTCTTTAGATAGCAAGCTTATTAGTGGTAGCTTATTTGTACTGTTGGCTTATTTTAATTAATGAAGATAAAAGTTGTTAAGGTTGGTATTACTTAATGCTTATTTTCTTTCTCTAATCCTCTATTTTTCTTATTTTCTTTTTCTAGCTTATTTCTAAATTAGCTCTTATTAGCTTATTTTTGGATCTTATCTTTTAAGCTTATATTCGAATAAGCTATTTCTATAGCTTATTTCAAATAAGCTTATTTAATATACTAGTTGGTTTTAGTTTTCAAATAAGCTTTTCATATAGCTTATTTTGGGATTATTGAAATATAACTTATTATTCGGATATGCTTGCTAATAGCTTATTCGACTAGCTTATTTCATTTACTTTCGGTTTAAAAAGCATTTTCGAATAAGCCCTTGTAGTTTATTTCGAATAGCTTGTTTTTCAAGCTTATGTTTTTGTCATCTTTTAGCTTATTATTTTAGATCTAATCCTTAAATATACCCGTCTCTCGTTCACTTTTCGAAGAGAACACCTTAGTTTCGGATGGATTTAGATTTATTAATAGTAGATCTATTGTTTTTAGCTTAAAGTTTTTAACTTTTTCAAGTAGTTTATTAAATTAGATCTAATCTTTAAATATACCCGATTCTCGTTCACTTTTCAAAGAGAACACTTAAGTTTCGGGTGGATTTAGATCTAAAGTTTCCATTTTTAAAAGCTTATAGTCTTATTTAGTTTAATTTCTAGCTTAATAATCATATATATTGTTCATTATAATTTTAATTGTGTTTTGATGAAATCGTTTCTACATCTAAGGCGAGGAGCTTAAGGGTTTAATAAGCTAGTTTAATTTCTTAAGTTTAGAGCTTTTATAGATTTTACAAGCTTTTTAGTATATAAAGTTTATAAATTCATCAACTAATTAGTTTAATAAAATCTAAATTAGAATTAAACTTAAGTGTTTTATTTAGTTTATTAAATCGGGGGGTTATTTTGTTTTCGTTGCTTCGACCGTGTTCTACTTTCTTTCCTATTTCAATATTAAGTAGTTTTAGTATAATTAGTTTAAAATGTTTATAATTGTTAATTTGATTGTTGTCATGTTTAGTGAGTAGTTATTATATGCTTGTTAAGTGAGTAGTGATTAGTGATTTACGTGTAAAATTTAAAAGGGATTGTTGATTAATAATTTGCGAATTATTTAGATTTATGTTTTGGTTATTTAAACGGGAAAAAGCCATAAGAATAATTAAACATTAATCTAGTAATTAATACCAAGATAAAAGATTGTTTTCAAAATAAACCAACGTTGTGAGAAAAAAGTTTTTTTTAGACGGGTACTAATTCATCAATAAAAACTTACCTTCACACTTCAGGATCTTTTGGCCTCACTTGACAAGCATGTTCGTTTTATATATATTTTGGATCAATTTGCTTAGTTTAATATTACTTAGTTTTAATATAGCTTATTATTATATTATTAGTATAAAAACAAACCAAAAATATTTGATAATCAAGCATCCAATTAAAAACATAACGTAAATCTCTTTTCATATCTCGCCGTGGATTCGACTTTAAAATACAATCTGGGACCGCCTCCTGCGGGTCCTATTCCTCAAAATACAGCTCCCGATCTTCGAACGATGGAGGAGTCGTGCCAGCCGACTATGAATGGCTGGGGGGGACCGATCGCTCCCGTTAACATTCAGGCTACGGATTTCGGACTTAAGAATCACATGATTCAACAAGTCCAAAATAGCTGTCAATTTCACGAATTGCCAGGTGACGATGCAAACAAGCATCTCGACAAATTCTTAACCGTCACCCAGAGCATGAAGCAGAATGGGGTCACGTATGACGCCCTTCGCTTATTCCTCTTTCCTTATTCTTTGACACATCATGCCACTGCTTGGTTTGATCGTCTTCCAAAGAATTCTATCCATACCTTTGAGGATATGGTTTCTAAATCTCTTTCTAAATACTTCCCTCCTTCTATGGTTACGAAATTAAGGAATGATATCAGTAACTTCCGACAGCTTCTTGAAGAATCTTTATTCGAAGCTTGGGAACGTTACAAGCTATCGATTGACTGGTGTCCTAATCATAATATGTTACCCTTTACTCAAATAGATACATTCTATAACGGGTTAACTTTGAGACACCAGGATACAATCAATGCTGTTGTTGGAGGCGCCTTTATGAAAAGGCGACCTGAAGAGTGTTATGATTTAATCGAAAATACGACCGCTCGCCACAATGACTAGGATACCTCAACTCAAAAAGGCGAGTCATCTAGATCGATTACTTTTTCATCTCCTGAGATAGCAGTTCTTACTTAGCAAATTGCCAAAATGAACAAAATTTTTCTAAGAATAAGCCAATCCAATCAGCAAGTTAATGTTGTTAATCCAAGTTGCGAGACTTGTGGTGGTCCACATCATTATTCCGAGTGTCAAGCCACCGGTGGCTTCACTCAAGGGGACGTATATGCTGCTACGAGAAACTACAATATGGGAGGTAACTCTTACCAACCTCAAGGAAACCGTAATCTCTTAAGCTATCGTTCCAACAATTATCTTGGGCCACCTGGTTTTAATCAAGCAAATAATTCCAATCAGAATAACCAAAACTTTCAGAACAGGAATAACCAGAATTAGTACCAAAATTGATCTAATTAAGGTTATCAGAATCAAGGGTTTAATCAAAACAATCGAGGTCAAAATTTTAACCAAGGGAATATTTATAATCAAAATCAAGGATTTAATCAAAACCAAGGTCAAAATTTCAATCAAAATCAAGCTCAAACAAATTTTCCATCTACGGATGAGATATTGAGACAGCATATGATTGCTTCTGATGCTAAGTTTCAATTATTAGTGAATCAAATGACAAAGATTGAAAAAGCTTTTAATGAAAGACCTCAGGGTGCGCTTCCTAGCAACACCATTCCTAACCCTCAGGAAGATATTAAAGTAATTACCACACGGAGTGGTATTACTTTGGCTGGACCCTCAGTTCTACTTCCTAACCCTCCTTTTTCTTTTAAGGAGGTGGAACGAGACCCGAAGCCGACCATGGACCAGGTGCACATTTCAAGTTCAGAAAGTACTGAACGAGTCCCATCTCTGATTGTCCAGCCATCTCCCGCTTCTAAATCGAATGAGATTCCTGAGCAAAATCCTCATTAGCCTCATATTCCTTATCCTTTGAGGTTGAACAACGATAAGCTTCAAGACAAATCTGATATCCAAATTCATAAGTTCTTGCAGATGTTCAAGAAACTGCACTTTAATATCAGTTTTGCTAAAGCATTAGCTCAAATGCCAAAATATGCTAAAATGTTGAAAGATCTCCTTACTAATAAGGAGAAACTTCTAGAATTGGCTAATACTCCTCTTAATGAGAATTTCTCAGCGGTCCTTCTTAAAAAGTTACCCGAAACACTTTGGGAACCTGGGAAATTTCTCATTCCTTATGATTTTAGTGAGCTTGAGGAATGCATAGCCCTAGCTAATCTAGGTGCCAGCATCAACTTAATGCCTCTATCTGTTTGGAAAAAGTTAATGTTACCTGAATTGATGCCTACTCGTATGACCTTAGAGTTAGCTAACCGGTCGGTTGCTTACCCGACTGGTATAGCTGAGGATGTCTTCGTATAAGTGGGTAAGTTCACGTTTCCTGCTGACTTCGTTGTCGTTGACTATGACGTTGATCCTTGTGTCCCCCTTATCTTAGGGAGACCATTCTTGAGGATGGCTCGTGCTCTAGTCGATGTATACGGAGAAGGGTTGACTCTTAGAGTTAGTGATGAAAAATTAGTCTTCAATGTTGAGAGCACTTCGAAATATCCTCATAAGCATGAAAATGAGTTAATCAATCAGATTGATGTCATTGACATTACAAGCGAGGATCATTTTCATAAAGTGTTGAATGCTCAAAAATCAATTCATCCTTTGAGTGGTAGTCCCACTCCTTCTTCTGATCTTGTTGTCGCGTCTCTTTCCCCGTCACTTACTCCCTTCGGGGATAGTGACTTTCTCTTGGAAGAGATCGATGCTTTTTTTACTCTTGATGATTTGATACCTCCTGAAATCGATGAGGGAATATTTGATCCGAAGGGAGATATCCTTCTTCTTGAAAAATTATTAAATGATGAAATCCTGAATGATCTCCTTCCTAAAGAGCTTAAGGATGATGAAATTAAAACGACTAAGTCTTCAATCGAAGAACCTCCTGAATTAGAACTTAAGGACTTACCCTCCCATCTCGAGTACACATTTTTAGAGGGAACTTCTAAGTTACCTGTAATTATCGCTAAAGACTTGAAAAGGGAGGAGAAGGATCAGCTCATTAAGGTATTAAAGTCACACAAACGAGCCATTGTTTGGAAAATATCTGACATTAGGGGCATTGATCCTAATTTTTGAATCCACAAGATATTAATAGAAGATGACTTTAAACCTACTATCCAACACCAGAGAAGGGTAAATCCAAAAATTCATGAGGTCATTAAAGCAAAAGTTATCAAACTTCTCAATGTTGGATTGATTTACCCTATCTCGGATAGTCCTAGGGTTAGTCCTATGCACGTCGTACCAAAGAAAGGTGGTATGACGGTAGTTACTAATGAAAATAATGAGTTAATTCCGACTAAATTGGTCACGGGATGGCGTGTTTGTATCGATTATCGAAAATTAAATGACGCCACCCATAAAGACCACGTTCCTCTCCCTTTCATGGACCAGATGCTTGAACGTTTATATGGTAATGAATTCTATTGTTTTCTTGATGGATTTTATAGATACTTCTAAATTCCTATCGATTCCTAAGACCAGGAGAAAACAACTTTTGTTGGGAATTATACTTTGAGTTGATTATGACAAAACATATTAAAGATGGAGGACCTACAAGACAATGTTTATTGGAATACACATTAATGCTGATTGAACGAATTAGTCAAACAGTATTTTAATGCCTCAGCTAAAAGATTAAGAATCAACATAATGTTGATTGAAGAGCACTGGTGACAAATAGTATTTATGAGTGATTTATGATAGACTGGTTAAATAAGTCAAGAATAGTATTTATGCTGATTTATACTTTCCTAAATTTTTATATATTTGTATTCTTATCTTGTCTTGTATAACCTTAAACCCTTATTCTATAAGAGGGGGTAGAGTTTCTAGTATTGATCCATCCATTCAATAGTAGACTTCTCCAATGAGAGTTATAGGAAACGCATTAAGAGCGTTGTGTCGTGTAATAGTTGTAGTTAGCCATAGAGTGTGTTCATGAATCATTCTTTATGTGCTTATTAGTTTATGTATTGTTCTAGTCGACTGATTAAAGTCGAATAGTTTATAGTTTATGTATAGTTGATGAATAAGAGAAAACTTGTTTCATAACTTTGATGTTTTCTTTATTATCTCCGCTACATGTTTGTTACAATCATTGTTATCATACCCTAGATGAGTCCTAATAACGATCTATGGAGTCATTATAGGATTTCACAACTTTCATCTGCCCTTATGGGACATTTGCTTACCGCATGATGCCTTTCGGTCTTTGCAATGCCCTTGGGACTTTCCAAAGGTGTATGGTGGCAATTTTTCATGATATGATTGAGGAAAACATGGAAGTTTTCATGGATGATTATTTTGCCTTTGGGGATTCGTTCTCTTCTTGCCCCTCTAATTTAGAAATGATGCTCAAAAGGTATGAAGACACCAATCTTGTCTTAAATTAGGAGAAATGCCACTTTATGGTTAAATAGGGTATTGTCCTTGGCCATAAGATTTCTAAGAGTGGTATTGAGGTTGATCGTGCTAAAGTGGATGTTATTGCTAAATTACCTCCTTCCACTACTGTTAAAGGAATAAGGAGTTTTTTAGGTCATGTTGGCTTTTATCGGAGATTCATCCAAGACTTCTCCAAAATAGCCCGGCCTATGACCCATCTCTTAGAAAAAGAAACTCCGTTCATATTTTTGAAAGAATGTATGGAATCATTTGAGTTTCTTAAAAAGAAACTCACTGGGGCTCCTGTTCTCGTGACCCCTGATTAGGACTTACCGTTTGAGATCATGTACGATGCAAGTGACTTTGCGGTAGGAGAAGTCTTAGGCTAGCAAAAGAACAAATATTTTCAGCATATACATTATGCGAGTAAGACTTTATCAGATGCTCAGACACATTACACCACTACGGAAAAAGAGTTATTAGTTGTGGTGTATGCATTTGAGAAATTATGGTATTACCTTGTCTTGTCTAAGACAATAGTGTATATGGATCACTCGGCTTTAAAGTACTTATTTTCTAAGTAAGATGCTAAGCCGAGATTGCTCCGATGGATTCTCTTGATCCAAGAATTTATATCGAGATTTGCGATAAAAAGGAGTAGAGAATCTAGTGGCTGATCACTTGAGCAGACTTGAAAATCCTCATAAAGGGGATCTCGTTGAAACGGAAATGAATGATAATTTTCCACACGAGTCCCTGAATATGATTTCCGTTAATGATGAAAATGAACCCCGTGGTTTGTCGATATTGCAAACTATTTAGTGGGAAATATGCTTATTAGAGGGATGTCATCCCAACAAAAAAAGAAAATTTTCAAAGATATAAAACATTATTTTTAGGATGACCCCTATTAATTTAGAATCTGTGCTAATCAAATAATTATGCGGTGTGTGGATGTGAAGGAATCTATGGATATTCTCGAAGCTTGTCACCATGGTCCCACCGGTGGACATCATGACCCTAACTACACCGAGCCATGTTTTTTGCTTCACTCGTGAGTGATAGGAGGAACATCATTAGGCATACGACTTCATTTTAGGTGTCTTTATATTTAAACATATCACATATTCCAAGGAATTCATGAATGTGTTTATATGGATCAGTTTTAATTCTATCATCGAATTGGCTTCCTTTGATGATGGTCAAGTGGTTACCCTTAATGGTGAATTCGTTTAAGGTTTCAGGAATGGTGATTGCGGAACTGGGAGTTGGAGCGACAACACAGTCGGCAGCCTACATTGGTTCATCATCCATTGGATTGTAATTTTCAAGGATATCAAGAAAGTGATGGAAATAGTTGATGTCAAGAATTGGAGCATAAACAACTCTTGGCTGTTGTTGATCCCAAACCTAGATCGATTCCTTAGGTTGTCTAAGGTTAAATTACCTTGGATAAATCTAAAATAACTTGTTGTAGAAACTTTGTATGTATATTAAAGTGTATGCGGAATCTACACCTTAATACTCTAGAAGTAAAATCAATGAAACAGTAATCTTGAACAACAAAGATATAACCAAATGCTCCAATATTATTAGATTAATAATACGAGTACTCTTAACTTAGTACTAGGGTTTACAACCTTGAAGCTTTTCTTAATCGACTTTGACAACTATGAAAACTGATAATGATACGTCTGCGTGTTTTTGTGATATCTCAACTAATGCCCTAGAGCCTCCTTTTATAGACTAAGGAGTCCTAGTCGGCTTACAATACATTCCTAAGATATCTCAATCTTTTCTAAACATAAACGTAATCTTCTAAATAAATACATTATGTATATCTTGTACATAAATATCTCAATACTTATCTTCACAAGTATTCTTGTTCTCCAAACAATCTTTATCTCTTTAATTCGTCTTTATCCTCTTGACAGTAGAAAGTCTTCAAACAGTTGTAATCTTTCCACCAGCAGCACTAATAAACATAAGCAGTAGTAACATTAGTACTAGCAGTACTAATATACACTAACAGTAGTAACCTGTACTAGCAGTCTTAACTTTTACTACTAACAGCACTAACTACTTAGCTTATATTTTAGTCTTCAACACTGAGCAGTCTTAACTTCAACTAACAGCAGTAACTTTATGCTATCAGTACTAAATTATACTAACAGTAGTAACTAGCAGTGGTAACATTATACTACCAGTACTAACCACTTAGCATAATTTCCATTATGTACCTGAGCAGCAGTAACTTCTAAGAATCCATGAAGTCTTTTAAGACCCAACAATCCTCCCCTAAACTTGATGTTCATCTTCTGAATCTTCAAGTTTCTTCTTTAAAAGTCTTCATCACACTTCAGGAAGATGCATTCAAACCTTTCATTTTCCTTTTCGCTGCTTTACCATAAGCTTCAGCAGTTGATAACACATCTCATTTTGATGATCAGATTGAAGTTTCTTGTTGAGCATATTGGTGATGGTAATTGGTGTAAGGGGGTATCTCCTTTCAACCAACATAAAAATGTGAAGATTATCAAACCTTACAAAGTGAACTCCAGATGAATCAATCAACTTCCAAATAGTCACCCTGTATCCTTGCAACATTCTCCATATATCACTTTTTATGTCTGGTTCAAACATAACTTTCAAATCTCCATACAACACTCTTTTAAATTCATTTTTAGGCCTTGTATCACCATACTTTGCCTTCACTATCCTCCAAAGAGCTTCCAAGTCTTCTCTATCTATTCCTTGTAGCATCCTTATCATTGAAGAGTATCTCTTAGAACTTCCATCTGCTCTTATCAACTGATAATGTACTAACATCCCCTCTTTATGAAGCTTATAATCAATAATCACTTGTAATTTGGTAGCAAGTGGTATAGCATTAATTACTATATCTTCATCCTTTTTAATTACCAAAAGCTTCTTTAGCTCAACTTCATCATCTTCATCAACTTCCTCTGATTCTTTTTATTCCTCTATTTTTTATTTATTTAAGGATTCTTTCTGTTGTTCTTTCCTTACTCTTTTCCTTCCAAGCATCTTCTTTCTGCTACCTTTAGTTGTTTCCTCTCTACCTTTTTCCTTATTTTCTTTGCTTTCTTGTACCTCAGAACCCATAGCTACAAAGGTATTTACTCTCTTCATTTCCTTATTAAACAACTTTTGAATTCCATCAAAACTCTTTCCTTTTAGTTGTTTGTATGTATATCCACCCATGTTCTTAAGATAAGTAGACATTTGAGTTCTCTTTTGTGCCTTGGTAGGAGGTCTGTTTCTCTTTTCTTGTGCTCTGAGTGCAGCTAAATGCTTTCTTCTTTTCTCTATCAGTTCCATAAATAGTTTTGCTTTTTCCTCATCTGTCAATTCCTTTCTTTCCTTTGATTAGAGTCTCTCAGCTAGCAATCTATCAGCCTCCATCATAGCTTATGTATTTTCCTATGACTCAATCAATGCTATGTTGGCTTCTTCGTCTTGTTTCCATGCTAGATTTTTCTCTTCTAATAATTCAGCATCCAACTTAGCTTGAATATCTCTTGCAATCTGTTCATCAAGAGCAATTTGTTCTTTTCTCTTCAAAGCAACTTCAAGCTCAATCATAATACCTTTTCCTTTATCTTTAGAACTTGAAGGTTTTGTCTCTTGTGGAACTCTGAACTCACTTGGCTCCTGTACAACCACCCCTTTATTTTTGGGTCTTGTAGTTGTTGTTGTTGCAGCAGTAGTAGTAACAACTTTAGGCTTAGCTGCTTTAATCTGTATAAGTATCTAAGCCAAAGTGATTTCCTCACTAGTTGTAGGAATAGCACTATCATCAATACCAGCAGTATCATCAATACCAGCAGTAGTAACTGCCTCACTAGCAGTACTATCATCAAGCTTCTTACTCTGGTCATCTTTTCCATCAACTTTAGCTTCCACATGCATCACCTCATCCTCCAAAACTCTAGAATCAAACATTAAGTCATCATTTTGTTTTTCTTGAGTTTCATCAACCAAAGAAACATCAACATCAGCATCAATATTTTCAATACTCCTCCCCTTTTTGGATGCATCTTTAGGAGCACCCAAACTCTCCTGGTCTTTAGAGGACTCAACTCTCCTAGACATACCAACTTTGCTAAGTCTTTTCAAACCTGTAGGTCTTGACATTTTTCTCCTTTCTAACCTCTGGATCCTCTTCTTTAAAGCAGCAATCTCCTTAGTTTGAGTATCCTTTGCTGTTTGTAAATCAAGAACCTGTGTTTGCAATTTAGTACATAAAACCATCAAATCAGTTAGTTGCATGCTATCCTTACCACTAGGTTGTGGATCAATAGAAGGTGTTGGTATACTTTCCTCATGCTCTGCCTCATCTTGAGGAAACTCTGCCTCCTGTCTCTAAGCCTTCTTAGATGGTTTATCTTTTTAGGTTGGGAAGATGAATATGGTTGATCAATAATGTGTATTGGAGTGGAATCAGTTGGATGATCTGAATCCTCACCTATTTCTTCAATAGGTTAAACCATCATGGTATCAAATAAAGGTGTTATTCTTCCAGAGAAATCCTTTCCAGCTCTCTTCATATTGGCAAAAACTTTCTTTGTGTGAAAGGGATTAACAAAAATCTTCTTGTGTGCTGACATATTACCTAGCTGTTGATTAATGAAAACTTGGAAAAAACGTAGATACAGCAAGAATTTAACTCCTCTATCTAAGTGTTTCACCATTGCATCAAAGATATACTTAGACATATTAAACTTCTGATAAGTTGCCAAGCATGTGATCAAAGAAGCCATAGAACTACTAAACTCATTCCATGTAGTGGATTTAGCACTTAAGCATTGAGTAATAGTATGAATATAATACTTCCACTAAGGAGAGAAAAAGGCTTTATAAAAAGTAAGCTTTTGAGAAGGCTTTTCATACCCCATACGCACCAATTCTTCAAAGATAGTAGCAGTTAGAAGACAATCAGTACCTTCTACATCATTCAAGTGAAGATCTCTCCTTATGCTTGACTCCATAACAATAACCCTCTCTTTATCAACTAGGACTTGTAACTGTCGCACTCCATTAACTGACTGTACCTTGGCCATTGCCCAAAATTGTTCAATGCAAGATGTGTAGATTACTAGATTGACTGTTAAAGCATATGAAATAGAACTTGCTTTTAGGAAATCAATTATCTCTACAAACCCATCACTTTCTTCAGGCTTTTCCAAGAACACGACCACATTGTGTGCTTCAGCAAACTTAGGGCTTGTCATAATGATGAATTTGATGATCAAAGATGAAAATTGAATTAGGGTTTATTGTTGGAGAGTATTCGAATAAGTGAAATCGAATAAAGAAGTAAAAGAAACCCTTAATCGAAGTATTTATAGATTATCTCTTGTGGAACTCTGAACCCACTTGGCTCCTGAACAACCACCCCTTTAACCTTGGGTCTTGTAGTTGTTGCTGTTGTAGCATTAGTAGTAACAAGTTTAGGCTTAGCTACTTTAATTTGTATAAGTGTTTGAGCCAAAGTGATTTCCTCATTAGTTATAGGAACAACACTATCACCAATAGCAGCAGTAGTAACTACTTCACCAGCAGTACTATCATTAGTCTTAGTACTCTGTTCATCTTTCCCATCAACCTTAGCTTTACAGCATTCTTAACTATCCAAAATCTAGAACTCAATATTAAACTATCATATTGTTTTTCTTGAGTTTCATCAACCAAGGAAACATCAACATCAGCATTATATCTTCAATACTCTCCCCTGTTTGGATGCATCTTCAGGAACACCCAAACTCTCCTGATCTTCAAAGGACTTAACTCTCTGAGACATACCAACTTTCCCGAGTCTTTTCAAACTGTAGGTCTTGATATTTTCCTCCTTTCTAACCTCTGGATTCTCTTCTTTAAAACAGTAATCTCCTTAGCTTGAGCATCCTTTGCTTTTTGTAAATCAAGAACATGTGTTTGCAATTTGGTACATAAAACCATCAACTCTGTTAGTTGCATGCTATACTCACCACTAGGTTGTGGATTATTAGAAGGTGTTGGTACACTCTCCTCATGCTCTGCCTCATCTTGAGGAACCTCTGCCTCTTGTCTTTGAACCTTCTTAGATAGTTTGTCCTTCTTGGGTTGGGAAGATGAAGATGGTTGATCAATAATGGGTATTGGAGGGGAATCAGTTGGATTATCTGAATCCTCACCCATTTCTTTAACAGGTTGAACCAGCATGGTATCAAACAAAGGTGTTATTATCCCAGAGAAATCCTTTCCAGCTCTCTTCATATTGGCAAAAACTTTCTTTGTGTGAAAGAATTACGTAATCTTCTTGTGTGTGTTGAAATTTACCCAATTGTTGATTAATGAAAACTTGGAGAAAATGTGGATACAGCAAGAATTTGACTCCTCCATCCAAGTGTTTCACCATTACATCAAAGATATACTTAGACAGATTGAACTTCTGATTAGTTGCCAAGCATATGATGAAAGAAGCCAATAGAAACTATCAAATTTATTCCATGCAGTTGATTTAGAACTTAAGCATTGAGTTAATAGTTGAATTTTAATACTTCCACTGAGGAGAGAAAAAGGCTTTATAAAAAGTAAGCTTTTGAGAAGGCTTTTCATACCCCATACGCGCCAATTCTTCAAAGATAGTAGCAGTTGGAAGACAATCAGTACCTTCTGCATCATTTAAGTGAAGATCTCTCCTTATGCTTGACTCCGTAACAATAACCCTCTTCTTATCAACTAGGGCTTGTATCTGTCGCACTCCATTAACTGTCTGTACCTTGGCAGTTGCCCAAAATTGTTCAATGCAAGATGTGTAGATCACCGGATTGACTGTTAAAGCATATGAAACAGAACTTGCTTTCAGGAAATCAATTATCTCTGCAAACCCATCACTTTCTTTGGGTTTTTCCAAGAACGCGACCACATTGTGCGTTTCAGCAAACTTAGGGCTTGTCATAATGATGAACTTGATGATCAAAGATGAAAATTGAATTAGGGTTTATGGTTAGAAAGTGTTTGAATAAGTGAAATCGAATAAAGAAGTAAATGAAACCCTTAATCGAAGTATTTATAGAATCACCCTCAACAGCAGAAACTTGAACTGGCAGTATTAACATACGCTTAACAGCAGAAACCAATACGGACAATACTAATTTAAGCCTAACAGCATTAACTTAAGCTTAGCAGCATTAAGTTGAAACTGAGCAGCATTAAAAGAATACACCAGTAATCATTCAATGTTCATTCCAATAAGCAACTTTCATCATCAAATTTGATTCACACACACTCTCTTTCTGTTTTTATGCTCACAACATCTCTCAATTCTTTTTGCTCACATAATCACTCATTTCTGTTTTTATGCACACATCTCTCTTTCTGTTTTTAAGCTCACAAAATCTCTCATTTCTTTTGGCTTACCAAGACACTCTTTCTGTTTTTATATGACAGTTGTGTACAAAATTTCATCAATTCCAATGAGTTTCATACTGTCCTCCCCACTTCCAAGTGTGTAACCTCTTGAGAGAGGTGGATCAATGGACTGTATAGATGTAATCTCAAACCTAGTTTGAGCATTCACATCCCCTAATATGGTATCTTGGCACCTGGGACCACTACCTGAATTAATTCCCTAAGGAGTTGATTCAGTAAGTGTTGCCATGGATTGGGTCTTATTTGATGTTACCACTGTCCTGCTCTGCTTCTAAGCTAGAAGCAGTAGTGGCAGCCCTTTCCATTCTGTCACCCAACTCCTTATGGACAGCCTCATCACCAACCTTTGTCAAGGGGACCACTAGACTGAGGTATCTTGGTGTCCCGACCTCTTGTGATATGCCTAGATGTGTTTTAATCCCTTTTGAACATACTTATGATATAACACATCCTTTCATCCATGCTTGTTGGTTGTAGAAATAAGGAACCTCCCCTCAAACAATGCCTCAAGTGATAAGAATTGGAAAACAGTTGCAACTTTGGTGCCCATGTCATCTTAACAGCATTAACATTTGCCTGGCAGTATATTTTTTGCTAGCAGTATTAACTAAAGGTCTAACAGTATTAAACTCTATCTTCAATATTTATGCAAACAATATGCATTTATTCATCAAAAGCAACACTAGAAAAGACTACTGAGACATGATGAGAGTTCTGAGGATTTCAATATTTATGCATAACCCATGGAATAAAAGTTAATTCTGTGAAACCAAGACCATTATCTTTTCTTCAAAAAAAGGTGAAGCATTCAACATCTTGTATTTGTAAAAAGGACATAGTTCTTTTTGTCACACATCTGTGAGACACTAAAAAGATTGAATTTTAACTCATTGACAAAGTATACATCTTCAAAATCAAGATTATCAGTCTTAAGAGTTCCTTTACCAGAAATTTTACCACCATATGCACCTCCTCCAAATGCAACATAACCTCCATCAAACTGCTTGAAATCAGAGAGATAAGCTATGTTACCAGTCATGTGCCTTGAGCATCCACTGTCAACAAATCCTTTATCATCATGTTGTGGCTTGCCCTGCACAAAAGAATAAGGAAATTAGATTCCTTTTGGGACCCAAGCCATTACTGACTTGGATCTGCCCCGTGCATCAATGTAGTTATATCTGTTCAAAGTGATTGATGCACTATTAGGTTTGATAGGTCTCCAAACCCAACATGCTGAGGGCTTAACAGCATTGAACCCATTTGCCCTGGCAGCATTAACTGATGTTCTATTTGGCCTAGCAGTATTAACTACTCTGGGCCTAACAGTATTAACAGGTGTTCTGTATGACCTAGCAGTATTAACTATTCTAGGCCTAACAGTATTAACCTTATGATTAAAATGCCTGTTAGTTAATGCTGGATTCTTATAAAAGGGCCTTTGGACAGTAGATTGTGCTGATTTGTAAAAATGAGTCTTTGGTCTAGCACAATGCACTGTTGGTTTTGGGTGAGCAGTATAAACTGACTTAGCAGTACTAAGAGGTTTTAGGCCAGTTCTCAGCAAAACTCCTCTTGGAGTCATATTTTTGTGGGTTCTATGGTGTGAGGTCTTGGCATAATAGTCATTATCCACCCTGTTGTAATTGTTCCCACTTACCCCCTTTTTCTTTTGATGGTAAGTACAATTTTTCTGCACATGATTAAAGCTCCCACAAATAAAACAAGCCTTGTTATACATCACAAATTCACTACCTAGTTGATTGGACTTCTGACCATTCCAATTTCTCTGATTCCCTCTAGGACTTTGTGATCTATACATTTCTGCATACCTAACTGACTTCTTAACTGGTTTTTCTATTTTAGCAGCAGTAGGAATAACAGTTTTCTTTTCAGGCTTAGTCTTAGACTCATCTTGTTCCTCATCATCTGACACCCAATCCTCAATAATTAGAGCATCATTATTCTTCCTAACTTCTTTAGGTTCTACTTCACTAACACTCTTACTAGTGTTAGACCCACAACCTTTAACAAAGCTACTTTTGACCTGTGATACTTGTTCTTTTACCAAAGACTTATCAGAATTTTCCTTAGAATTATCTGACTGATTTTCACAAACAACATTAGACTCTTTCTTGCTATTCTCAGGACCATAGCCTTTGAATTCAGGCTCTTTGAATTCATCAAGACCAGAATAAGACAGATCTAGTTTGTTAGGTCTATTATAAATTAAAGGATGAGGTGGAGGAACTGCACTATATCCAAAACCCTTTTTACTTTTGTCAGTTATCTGACTTCCTAACAACTGATCTAAGTCTTTTGAGGCCTTACCAAATTTCTTAATTTTAAAATCAATGACATCTTTTTCTTGCTTAACTTTTTCAAACTTTATTTTAAGCATATTAATTTCATATTGTTTGATTCCTACTTCTCTTTTAAGGACAGCAACTTCTTTACTAAAAAGAACCTCATTATTCCTATATGTGACAAGTTGTGCCTCAACAGTATCTAGTCCTCTTTTATAAGTAATTTCCTTAAATTCAGTTTCATGTTGTTTAGCAACCAAATCATCATATTGTTTCTTAAGAGTTTCATAGTTTTTTAGACAAGTTTTAGAGAAAGTTTTATCAGTGTATACCTCTAAGTCTGAAAATGCCATTAGAGCCATGTTTGTCTGAACTTGTTCTTCTGCCATGTCACTCTAATCAAAACCTACACCATTAATAGCCAACATTGCCTTTGAAGTGTCTTCATTTTTTCCTTGCTTCTTGGTGTTATCTTGATTTTTGAACTGACCTTCCTTGCTTCTTGGTGCTTTGCACTCCCTGGTAAAGTGTCCCAACTTATGACAATTGTAACACTCTACCCTAGATTTATCATATCCAGCAATATCATTACCATTAATGAAAATCTTCTTGCCTGTCTTTTGATAGTACTTCTTTGCTCTCACACTTTGCAAAAAGAGCTGCCACTTCAAATCCATTGCTTCCAAATCATCTTCATGAATTTGCTCTAAGTCCTGATGTAGGATATTAGAACCATTTGGATTTTTAACCATGAACGCATGCACAGTATTATCATTGACACTTGCAGTGTAAACTTATGGAATGGCAGTATTAATACTAGGGCTAGCAGCACTAACTTGTGAAGAAGCAGTGTTAGCATCATTGGTACTGCTAGAGCCTGGTGCAGTCATGAAGGCTAAGTTTTGAACACCACTAGATGTACCAATAGTTTTCTTTACCTTTTGTTCAACAATTTTGAAATTATTGTACAAATCATCTATACTCATAGTCTCAACCTCAGGCTTATTCATCCAAACAACTACATGAGTATTCCACTCAGGTGGTAAGCTGCTTAAAAATTTTAAGTTTAAATCTTCTTGGGCAATGTTTACACCCAAGATAGCAAGCCTACTGACTATCTTCTAAAGCCTATTAAAAATAAAGTCAAGAGACTATGTACTTGTTGCACTAAAATTCTCATACTGTTGCTTCAAAAGAGTTTTCTAAGTTTTCTTAGTAGCTGTATTACCTCTAAATCTTGTTTCAATTGCAGCAAACATAGATTTAGCATCTGGATACTGACTGAATGTTAGCTAATGTTCATTTGGAAGTGCCATGAGTAACAAACCCCTAGCTTTGACATCATTCTTTTTCTTTGTCTTTTCTTCTGTAGTTGCAGGTGTAGACATCTTTGTAACTATTTTCCCATTCTCCTTAGTTATTTGAGATACTGAGACCCATGAATTACCATTTTCTATCACTTCCCAGAGTGCATAGTCTTGGATCTGAAAGTACTGCTTAATCCTTGTAGCACATCTCATATTCCCCCAATTTGAGTATGGGAAGCTTTACATTAGGACCACTATTTGTAGATACAAGCTCCATGTCTTCTAAATCAAAGTTTCTCAAAGCAAAGCTCTGATACCACTTGTTGATCCCAAACCTAGATCGATTCCTTAGGTTGTCTAAGGTTAAATTACCTTGGATAAATCCAAAATAACTTATTGTAGAAACTTTGTATGTATATTAAAGTGTATGCGGAATCTACACCTTAATACTCTAGAAGTAAAATCAATGAAACAGTAATCTTGAACAACAAAGATATAACCAAACGCTCCAATATTATTAGATTAATAATACGAGTACTCTTAACTTAGTACTGGGGTTTACAACCTTGAAGCTTTTCTCAATCGACTTTGACAACTATGAAAACTGATAATGATACGACTGCGTGTTTTGTGATATCTCAACTAATGCCCTAGAGCCTCCTTTTATAGACTAAGGAGTCCTAGTCGGCTTACAATATATTCCTAAGATATCTCAATCTTTTCTAAACATAAACGTAATCTTCTAAATAAATACATTATGTATATCTTGTACATAAATATCTCAACACTTATCTTCACACGCATTCTTGTTCTCCAAACAATCTTTATCTCTTTAATTCGTCTTTATCCTCTTGACAGTAGAAAGTCTTCAAACAATTGTAATCTTTCCACCAGCAGCACTAATAAACATAAGCAGTAGTAACATTAGTACTAGCAGTACTAATATACACTAACAGTAGTAACTTGTACTAGCAGTCTTAACTTTTACTACTAGCAGCACTAACTACTTAGCTTATATTTTAGTCTTCAACACTGAGCAGTCTTAACTTCAACTAACAGCAGTAACTTTATGCTATCAGTACTAAATTATACTAACAGTAGTAACTAGCAGTGGTAACATTATACTACCAGTACTAACCACTTAGCATAATTTCCATTATGTACCTGAGCAGCAGTAACTTCTAAGAATCCATGAAGTCTTTTAAGTCCCAACAATCCTCCCCTAAACTTGATGTTCATCTTCTGAATCTTCAAGTTTCTTCTTTAAAAGTCTTCATCATACTTCAGGAAGATGCATTCAAACCTTTCATAGACCTTTTTGCTGTTTCACCATAAGCTTTAGCAGTTGATAGCACATCTCATTTTGATGATCAGTTTGAAGTTTCTTGTTGAGCATATTGGTGATGGTAATTGGTGTGAGGGGGTATCTCTTTTCAACCAACATAAAAATGTGAAGATTATCAAATCTTACAAAGTGAACTCCAGATGAATCAATCAACTTCCAAATAGTCACCCTGTATCCTTGTAAAATTCTCCATACATCACTCCTTTTGTCTGGTTCAAACATAACTTTTAAATCTCCCCACAACACTCTTTCAAACTCATTGTCAGGCCTTGTATCACCATACTTTGCCTTCACTATCCTCCAAAGTGCTTCCAAGTCTTCTCTGTCTATTCCTTGTAGCATCCTTATCATTGAAGAATATCTCTTGGAACTTCCATCTGCTCTTATCAACTGATAATGTACCAACATACCCTCTTTATGAAGCTTATAATCAATAATCACTGGTAGTTTGGTAGCAAGTGGTATAGCATTAATTGATATATCTTTATCCTTTTTAATCACCAAAAGCTTCTTTAGCTCAGCTTCATCAACTTCATCAACTTCCTCTGACTCTTTTTCTTCCTCTACTCTTTGTTTCTTTGAGGATTCTTTCTGTTGTTCTTTCCCTGCTCTTTTCCTTCCAAGCATCTTCTTTCTGCTCCCTTTAGTTGTTTCCTCTCTACCTTCTTCCTTCTTTTCTTTGCTTTCTTGTACCTCAGAACCCATAGCTACAAAGGTATTTACTCTTTTCATTTCCTTATCAAACAACTTTTGAATTTCATCAAAACTCTTTCCTTTTAGTTGTTTGTATGTATATCCACCCATGTGCTTAAGATAAGTAGACATTTGAGTTCTCTTTTGTGCCTTGGTAGGAGGTCTGTTTCTCTTTTCTTGTGCTCTGAGTGCAGCAAAATGCTTTCTTCTTTTCTCCATCAGTTCCATAAATAGTTTTGCTTTTTCCTCATCTGTCAATTCCTCTCTTTCCTTTGATTGGAGTCTCTCAGCCAGCAATCTATCAGCCTCCATCATAGCTTGTGTATTTTCCCATGACTCAATCAATGCTATGTTGGCTTCTTCTTCTTGTTTCCTTGCTAGCTTTTGCTCTTCTAATAAGTTAAGACATCCAACTTAGCTTGAATATCTCTTGCAATTTGTTCATCAAGAGCAATTTGATCTTTTCTCTTCAAAGGAACTTCAGGCTCAATCATAATACCTTTTCCTTTATCTTTAGAACTTGAAGGTTGTGTCTCTTGTGGAACTCTGAACTCACTTGGCTCCTGTACAACCACCCCTTTATCCTTGGGTCTTGTAGTTGTTGTTGTTGTAGCAGCAGTAGTAACAACTTTAGGCTTAGCTGCTTTAATCTGTATAAGTGTCTGAGCCAAAGTGATTTCCTCAATAGTTGTAGGAACAACACTATCATCAACACTAGCAGTAGTAACTGCTTCACCAGCAGTACTATCATCAGGCTTAGTACTCTGTTCTTCTTTCTATTCGGTAAAACAAGCATGTATCAAACATGTATTAGAAATCATGTGGTAGATAAGCAAAAGCTTTAGTAAAAACATTCATGTAACGCTTATGTAATAGTAACCGATAAGCTATTCGGTAAAACAAGCATGTATCCTCACCCCAAAAATAATTTAAGAAAACCATTAAAGGAGAAAAGGCGGGGCTATGAACTCACCTTGAGCGAACGGTAATATCAAGTAATATAAGAGCTGAAGTAAGACAAATACTCCTAAGAGCGACCGGAAATAAAAGGCGCGGACTTAGAAAAACAATCTAATATTACGCGAAAGAAGATGAAAAAAAAAAAAAAATCAAATGATGACTTTATAAAAGTTTTACTTATGTCCGATCTAGCATGGCATTGCATTCAAGTTTTTATTGACCAATTTTACCTAAATTCAAGTGTCCCAATCTGTATGAATATGTCATTCATACCATGTTTTTACTTTACTCTTTACCCGTCAACTCACACAAAATTACCCGTTTTGGTTTTACGTCTAGTAACTTTTATTTACACATTTCTGAAATCTTTCAACTTTGTTGAATCATAACTCAAAATCCGTAATTCATACGAGTATGAGGCTTTCACCTCCAGAAAGCATTTTGAGTCTACTTTTCAAAAATCCAGGCCTCACTGTCCAGGGGGTCAATGATCCTGTGTGAAATTACCATTTTACCCTTCTATGTCAAAACAGTTTATTTTCTGAATATTTCCTCCTCCACCAGAAAATGATCATAAATCAAAATCTATACATGCTATTTAAACGTGAGTCCACTTGGAGTGGTAATCTATAAGTGTCCCCCTCCAGGGAACAACTTTTTATTTCAGAAAGTTTTGTGCAAAAATATGGGGTTATGCCCGTTTCTCCAACTGAGTGCAATATTGACTAGTTTTAGTATATTGCCGTATCTAGCTCATCCGGAGGAGATACGGCTCTATCCAATTAACCACATATACCTTAGACACATACCAACATCATTATTAAATTTACCAGGTACCCTATTACCAAAAATATTTCGTAATCCATCTGTTTTGCTACTGTTGTAAAAACAGTTTCATAACTCTATTATAATCCAATCCAAACATCATTTTATTCTCTTAAAAATTAAAAATGCCATAACTATGATTAGGACACATTAGTAAAACATATAAACTTTATATTTTCAGAATCTAAATCCTCCATTTGCATGGTCCAAAAAACTCGAAATTAAAAATTTGAGATAAAGAATTAGATCTTATAAGGGTGGATGTTTGAAGCTAGAGAATCAAACTAAAAACAAAAACCACTCTCTTCTTAGCTAGGCTGGTCCAAACCAATGCAACCCTTAAATCCAGATTGAACACTTACTTTGCACTAAAATATCACCAAGAAACCACTTTCCCAATAAAACCCCAAATCCATATGGCTCAAGTATCACCAAGGGGGAAAATAGTCCTAAACACCTTCAAATCTCAAGAAACTTTACCAAACTTTGCAAGATGCAAGGGATGGTGTTATTAAAGCCTAAAATGAGTTGAAATAATTTTGTGAGGATGGTGATGGTGTGTTGTTGAATTCAGCAGCACTAGGACAAGAGAAGGAGGAGATAAAAACTTTTGAAATGGTGAAATGAATAGTTAGTTTGCATGTATGGGAAGTAGAGTATAATGAGTGGTTTTATGGAAAAATGAAGTATGGTGGAGTTGTCGGGAAAGCGGGGTAAATCCGGTTTTAGGGCTTGGGGGTAAATTTTTTTTTTTTTTGATTTTTGTTTGTGATAGTTTATTTAAAGTGTAGGTTAAGGTTATAAAAGAAAAAAGGTAAGGTTTAAGGTAGAAACGCGAGTTTTAGCAAGAAAATTCGGAAACGCGAATCACAACGGAAAATGAAAATGATAAGAATTATAATTATTGGGGAATAATATGGAGGTTATAATCTCTTACGATGCGAAGACGGAATAGGTTTTAATTAGGCTCACGCAAAGCTAAAAAACGAGAATTTCTTACTAAATAGGGTGTCGTAAAAACTTAACACTTTTCGAACTTAAAACATGGAAGAGAATAGAATTAAGCATACGAGTAAAAGATAATTGACCTTGACCTCTACGGAAATGTTACCAATCCTCCCTTTCCTTAAGGGGGCTGCACCGTACCGGCGCTATCGCAGATTTTTCCTGTAGCGCTTTACCAAACATCATGTACAAGAAAGAGTTAAGCGCACGTTATTATCATGTCGTCGTCGAGGTTTCTAACAAAACTAAATGAGGAAAAAGTCAAAAAATCAAATCATGCAACGTGCATAAAGAGAACGGAATCTTGAAAAGAGTCGCGAGATTTCTTAAATGACAAAAGATAAAATTACATGTATCGAAGCAGAGAGGCCATTGGAATGCCCATAGAAGGAATATTTAACAGTCGTCAATTTTGGAAGCAGTTTGATGGTTCATTAATATAGCTCATTCAAGTTCGCGGCGGTATACACATTCAGAAAATCACCAATATAAGCAAATAACGAGTCGAAAAGAAGTTATAGCCCAAAGTTTGATTCGTACAACCGAAACGGCCCTGCTATGCCGATACACATAAGCCCACTCTTTCACAATTCGTCACTTACATTAAAGAGGCGTCCCAATCCATATATGTGATGAATTATTGAACTTTATGGATTCGGTGGTTTATAATTTCACTATTCAAATGAAGAAGCGTCCTAATTCATTTCAATAAGACGATTATAAATCATCCTACTTAAGCATGGCCGACACGAACACAATATCAAAACAATGCTACAATAAGCAAAAAGGAGTGTCTACTTGAAGGCATGATTCTTCAAAATCATAAGAAGTAACGAGAAGAATAATTAGACGTCAGTCAATCGCGTTCTAAAGATGTGTGCCTTAATTTCGGCCACGATCCAGAGATAACAAGATGTAGTCGTACTCTCATCGGAATGGATAGACTTCCAAAACTATAGATTACAAACACAACATACGCATTCAAATGCCATAGCAGAGGGTTCGGACTCGGAGTCGAACAAATTAATTAACTAGTGGATTGATCAATGGTTCACCGAATGTTATTATTATCAAAAAGGGAAATCAAATAAGTCACGTTAATGTTTCAGAGATCACCGCACAACGCCATATAATATTGATGTAAAAGAATTTTTAAGACTTACCATAGTGCTAGAACACTTGTACGTGTATTATATATAATACAGTATTGACGTTCGAGAAAGAATTAAGAAAACAGGAAGTACGCGATTTGTCGGAGTAATCAAGTATCTATATAATCGGCCGCTATGAAGCAATTAGTTATGACGTCATTAAGATTGACGTAGGTATGAGCGAAATAGAACCAAAGTATTATATACAAAATTATTATTGTAATCAGCAGTAAAGAAGCAAAGAGAGCATATAAATTACTGGGGAGCAAGCGCGCCTGGATACCGGACAATGGTCGAATGACTCTTAATAAATTTTCGAAAATCGGTTTATAGTCTTGGGTTTTGGGAAAACGACCTAGTTCGTCTATAACGAGTGCTCTGTTACCAATCTGATAAACACACCTTAAAATCTACAACGCAGCGGAAACCACTTTGGGGTGCTACTTTTGTATAAAGTACAAGTACAGTAAAACGACCTCAAAAAGAGAGTTTGATAAAAATGTCACATTCGATTTAAATAAAATAGAGTATAATTCCAGGTCCCAAATATTTTCTTTTCACCAAGTTTACAAGATTTCAATCGTGACTCATTTTGTATATTTAAGGAAAAATAGTTATCGAATGTGAAGAAAAACCAAGTCCTTGAGTTTTGATATCCACGCGACTCAAATGCTCCCAATGCTCAGCTAGCAATATAATAACCTGAGAAAATACATGCAAAAAACGTCAACACAATTAATGTTGGTGAATTCATAGGTTTTTTTTTTTTTTTTTCTTTTTTTTTTTTTTTTTTCTTTTTTTCAAGTAAAAGCAGTATTGAAATAGTTCAAGAAATATTTATGTAAGAAAAGTAGCGTTACAGCATTTAGAAGAATTGTTATCGAAATTCAAGTAATGTTTTAATAAGTCAAGTATTGCTCAATAGTGGACCACAAGGTTTAAGATCAGCCAGCGACAAGTATTTCCCAAATGTATAATTAACAGAATACATTGCCTACGTATGCAATGTATAATCTTGATTGCATTGAGCTCATGAAACCGAAGCCTTCGTCGTTATCACATTCTTGTATGTAAATTCATGTTGTCCACATAACTAGGTATTATCGCCTTATACCTAACTTCTAACTTAAAAAATTGTCCGTTGACTGGGGTGCTCGAAAGGATTCGATTCAGACCCCGGACAGGCTGTTCAAACCCAATAAGATTAATTGATTTGTACTAGCGCTCACCCTTTATAGGCAATTAACAGTCATGATGTGGGTCTTTGCAATAAACTACTCATGCAATTGACTCCTATTTGGGTCTAACATCACATAAAGTTTCTTGTGTCCAGTTTATAAAAACAAGAATGTATTCTTAACATGTATTTGAAATCATGTGGTAGATAAGCAAAAAGCGTTAGTAAAAACATTCATGTAAACGCTTATGTAATAGTAACTCGATATGTTTTTCGGTAAAACAAGCATGTATAAAAATATGTATTAGAAATATGGGTAGATAAGCAAAAAGCTTTAGTAAAACAATTTCATGTAACGCTTTATGTAATAGTATACCGATAAGCTATTCCGGTAAAACTAGCATCGTATCAAACATGTATTTGAATTCTGTGGTAGATAAGCAAATGGCTTTTAGTAAAAACATTACATTCGTAACGATTATTTAATAGTAACCGATAATTATTCGGTAATACAATGCATGTTATTCCATCACCACAAAAATAAATTTAAGGAAACCAATTTAAGAGAAAAGGCGGGGCATTATGAACTCAATTGAGCGAACGGTAATTTCAAGTTATATAAGAGCTGAAGTATGACAATAACTCCTATGAGCGACCTAAATATAATAGCGGACTTAGTAATAAACTTAATTCTAATACTACGCGAAAAGATGCTGAAATAAATTGATGAAATTTATAAAAGTTTTACTTATGTCCGATCTAGCATGGCATTGCATTCAAGTTTTTATTGACCATATTTTACCTAAATTCAGTGTCCCAATCTGTTATGAATATGTCATTCATTCCCATGTTTTTTTACTTTACTCTTTACCCGTCAACTCACACAAAATTACCCGTTTTGGTTTTACGTCTAGTAACTTTTATTTACACATTTCTGAAATCTTTCAACTTTGTTGAATCATAACTCAAAATCCGTAATTCATACGAGTATGAGGCTTTCACCTCCAGAAATCATTTTGAGTCTACTTTTCAAAAATCCAGGCCTCACTGTCCAGGGGGTCAATGATCCTGTGTGAAATTACCATTTTACCCTTCTATGTCAAAACAGTTTATTTTCTGAATATTTCCACTCCACGAAAATGATCATAAATCAAAATCTATACATGCTATAAACGTGAGACCACTTGGAGATGGTAGCTATAAGTGTCCCCTACAGGGAACAACTTTTTATTTCAGAAAGTTAGTGCAAAAATATGGGGTTATACCCCGTTTCCCAACTGAGTGCAAAAATTGACTAGTTTTAGTAAATTGGCCGTATCTAGCTCATCCGGAGGAGATACGGCTCTATCCAATTAACCACATATACCTTAGACACATACCAACATCATTATTAAATTTACCAGGTACCCTATTACCAAATTTATTTCAGTAATCCGGATTCAGAACTTTAGACTTACAAGAAGCTCTGTGTTGCTTCCCTTTAAGACAAGCAACACAGGTTTGGTCATTTTCAAAACGTTTTGTAGGCAATCCTCTTACTAGATTATCCTTGACTAGCTTATTTATGTTTTTAAAATTAATATGACCAAGTCTTCTGTGCCAAAGCATTGATTCATCTAATGTAGCCTTTGCAACAAGACAAGTCAAACTTTCTTTAGGAACAATGTTCTTCATATCAAAACTGTACATATTGTCCTTTCTAGGAATTTTAAGAAGTATCTGATTTTCATCAGGCAACTTAAAATTTGGAGATAAGACAAGACATTCAGTGTCTGTAAAAAGGACATAGTTCTTTTTGTCACACATCTGTGAGACACTAAAAAGATTGAATTTTAACTCATTGACAAAGTATACATCTTCAAAATCAAGATTATCAGTCTTAAGAGTTCCTTTACCAGTAATTTTACCACCATATGCACCTCCTCCAAATGCAACATAACCTCCATCAAACTGCTTGAAATCAGAGAGATAAGCTATGTTACCAGTCATGTGCCTTGAGCATCCACTGTCAACAAATCCTTTATCATCATGTTGTGGCTTGCCCTGCACAAAAGAATAAGGAAATTAGATTCCTTTGGGGACCCAAGCCATTACTGACTTGGATCTGCCTCGTGCATCAATGTAGTTGTGTCTTTTAAAAGCAAGTGATGCACCATTAGATTTGGTAGGTCTCCAAACCCAATATGCTGAGGACTTTACAGCATTAACCCCTTTTACCCTAACAGCATTAACTTGTCCTGAATAAGACCTAGCAGTATTAACTGCATAATGCCTTCCAGTATAATAGTGTCTCTTTGCTTCATGCACAGATCTTCTAGTTAATGTTGTTTGCTTATAAAAAGGCCTCTTAGCAGTTGATTGTGCTTGTTTTGAAAAATGTGTCTTTGATTTAGCACTATGAACTGTTGTTTTAGGGTGAGCAGTATTAACTGGCCTAACAGTATTAACTGGGGTGAGGCCAGTTTTCAACAAAACTGCTTTGGGAGACATATTCCTGAGTACATTAGGGTGTGTGTTTTTGGCATCCACCCTATTGTAGTTATTTCTATATACTATGCCTCTTCTTTGATGATTATGACAATTAATCTGCAAATGATTAAAACTTCCACATATATAGCAAGCCTTGTTATACATCACAAAATCTTTTCCTAGTTGATTGGACTTCTGTCCATTCCAATTCCTCTGATTCCCCCTAGGAGATTATGATCTATACATTTCTGCATACCTAACTTGCTTTTTAACTGGTTTTTCATGATTTTCAGGTTTTGCAAATTTTATCTTAGCAGCAGTAGGAATAACAGTTTTCTTTTCAGACTTAGGCTTAGACTCATCTTGTTCCTCATCATCTGACACCCAATCCTTAATAATTGGGGCACCATCATTCTTCCTAACTTTCTTAGGTTCTACTTCACTAACACTCTTACTAGTGTTAGGCCCATAGCCTTCAACAAAGCTACTTTTGTCTTGTGATACTTGTTCTTTTACCAAAGACTTATCAGAATTTTCCTTAGAATTATCTGATTCATTTTCACAAACAACATTAGACTCTTGCTTACTATTCTCAGGACCATAACCTTTGAATTCAGGCTCTTTGAATTCATCAAGACCAGAATAAGACAGATCTAGCTTGTTAGGTCTATTATAAATTAAAGGATGAGGTGGAGGAACTGCACTATATCCCAAACCCTTTTTACTTTTGTCAGTTATCTGACTTCCTAACCACTGATCCAAGTCTTTCGAGGCCTTATCAAATTTCTCAATTTTAAAATCAATGCCATCTTTTTCTTGCTTAACTTTTTCAAACTCTGTTTTAAGCATATTAATTTCATATTGTTTGCATCATACTTCTCTTTTAAGGACAACAACTTCTTCACTAAAAAGAACCTCATTCTTCCTATATGTGACAAGTTGTGCCTCAACAGTATCTAGTCCTCTTTTATAAGTAGATGCCTTAAATTCAGTTTGATGTAGTTTAGCAAGCAAATCATCATATTGTTTCTTAAGAGTTTCATAGTTTTTCAGACAAGTTTTATCAGTGTATACCTCTGAGTCTGAAAATGCCATTAGAGCCATGTTTATCTGAACTTGTTCTTCTGCCATGTCACTCCAATCAAAACCTACACCATCAATAGCCAACATTGCCTTTGAAGTGTCTTCATTGTTTCCTTGCTTCCTGGTGTTGTCTTGATTTCTGAACTGACCTTCCTTACTTCTTGGTGCTCTGCACTCCCTGGCAAAGTGTCCCAACTTATGACAGTTGTAATACTCCACCTTAGATTTATCATATCCAGCAATATCATTACCATTAATGAAAATCTTCTTGCCTGTCCTCTGATAGTACTTCTTTGCTCTCACACTTAGCAAAGAGAGCTGCCACTTCAGATCCATTGCTTCCAAATCATCTTCATGAATTTGCTCTAAGTCCTGATGTAGGACATTAGAACCATTCGGATTTTCAACCATGAAAGCATACACAGTATTATCACTGACACTTGCAGTGCAAACTTGTGGACTGGCAGTATTAACACTAGGGCTAGCAGCACTAACTTGTGAACAAGCAGTGTTAGCATCATTGGTACTGCTAGAGCTTGGTGCAGTCATGAAGGCCAAGTTTTGACCACCACTAGATGTACCAACAGTTTTCTTTACCTTTTGTTCAACAATTTTGAAATTGTTGTACAAATCATCTATACTCATAGTCTCAACCTCAGGCTTATTCATCCAAACAACTACATGAGTATTCCACTCAGGTGGTAAGCTGCTTAAAAATTTTAAGTTTAAATCTTCTTGGGCAATGATCACACCCAAGATAGCAAGCCTACTCAAGGCCATAACCAATCATTCTCCTTTACTTCTGCCCTACCTTAAGAATTTGAGATGGGAGAAATCTCTCATAAGATAAGTCTGGAACGTCACGAGGAGAAAATTGAGGAAATTTTGAATCACCTGGATGAACTCTCTCTCGACCGCATTGAGCACATAGAAGACAAAATAGAAGGTCTCGGGAAAAGGTTTTGGGGTGATTATACAACAGATTTCGACAATTGAAAGCTAAACTCCAAAAGGTCATGCACGAAATTACTTAAACTTCAAAGAAAGCAATGGAAATAACAACAAGATGCTCTGGTAAGCTTCAGGATTGCTAATCTAGAACAAATCATCGAAATCAAACTCCGTCACCAAGCAGACAAGGAAAGTCTTCTAAATGCAATCTATGAACTTAAGAACAGCCAAAAAGGACCATCGAACTACTCGATTAGATACTAGTTATAGATTTTAACCTAGCCACGGGATGTGTGGTATAAATAACAACACTTGTCAAATTTTGACTATGTACAGTACAAAGGCAAGTTGTTCATGATATAATACGAATGGACAATCACGTTTTACTTGTTGTTTTCTAATTACTGATATTATCATCCTAAAACACCTTCTCTTATATCACATCTACGTCTCATCGTTTGAATCATACCTTGATTTCGAAATTATTCATAGATACTTATTTGATATGAATTATATTTTGATTTTGACATCACTTATTTATGACATGTTATTTTTTACCTTTAATCATTTTAAGACTTGCGATATCATTCTTATTACATGTTATCTTATGTTGATAGAATGCTTCCCAAAAGGATGTCAATATCTGAAGCACCAGCCATGACTCAGGCTGCCATCAGGAAACTAGTTGCTGACAGTGTTACCACAGGCTTCTGGAAGCAACAGCGGCTAACATTGGCAATATGATTAATAACACAGACCAAGAGAAGCTCTTGTGGCATGACAATGTAGCTACAAAGAGTTCATGAGCTGCCAACCTTTCAACTTCAAAGGTTCAGAAGGCGCTGTTGGACTTATCGGCTGGTTTGAGCGAACTGAATCAGTATTCTCCCGTAGCAACTCTACCGAAGACTGCAAGGTGAAGTTTGCTACTAGTACTTCAACTGAAGAAGCTCTATCTTGGTGGAATTCTTTTGCCCAACCTTTTGGGATAGAATAAGCTTACAAGATTACTTGGGTTAAATTCAAGAAGCTTTTGATAAAGAAATATTGTCCCTGGACTGAAGTCTAGAAGATGGAAGACGAATTTTACCATCTGACGGTGAAGGGGAATGATCTCAAGACATATGTGAGAAGATTCTAGGAATTGGTAACCTTATGTCCCACTATGGTGCCAGATTTAGAAGAAACCAAGAATTAGTGGGTGCTTTACCGACCATGGTATCAAACACAGAAAAACTCCTGAATGCCTTCATCGAGGTTACCTCAGAAGTATAGAAGGAAATGTTAACCGCCTCTAAACCTCAAAACTTTTAGAAAAGCCATTAACATACGCCAAAGGCTAAATGGATCAGTAACAAAGCAACCCTCCGGTGCAAAGCATGCAAGTGATCATAAACGAAAGTTTAACGACAGAAGAACTTTCAACAACAATAATTACCGCAACAACAACAACTACCGTAACACCACTCCACAACCACAACAATATTCACCAACCACAAACAGAACCAGACACAGCAAGAAACTGTCATAGCCTATCTGCCAACTCATCTGAGAGCAATAGGTATGCCGGAGGACCGCTCGGGGGGCACTTTATGGTTAGAAAAAATTTGAACGTTCACTGCATTCATCAGGACCTTGTACTGTTTAATGTAATAGTTGCAACAAGTGAGCCAGTTGACCAAGTACTCTCAGCCGAAACAAAGAGGCCACCATTGGAAGTATAATCAACTACCATACCCAGTGACTTTAGTTGTCAGCCTATGGAGAAAAAGGTCATTATACAAATATGGATGCTTGTAGATTACGATATCATCCTGAAAGGGCAAAGTGTCATAGAAGATGCCTTAAGCCTAAGGAACGAATCAAACCACTCTCCGAATCAGATCATTTAATCTGACCGTATCATACAAAAACTACCATCAAAATTCTCGATGCACAAACTTAAGCACCAAGGAAGAAAACATCAAGGCTGAGAATTTATATAGGAATGAACAAAGCATTTTGAAGTACGTCCTGATGGACTCGTTTGTATCAAGAACAGAAGTGGGTTAACACTCCTTTGGTAACTAGGGATTTGATCATAGTGGAATCTCATAAATCAATATTCCATTCACCCGGTTCACAAAATTGTACCAGGATCTAAAGAAACTCTATGTGGCCTAACATGAAGAGAAATCAGCGCGCTGTGCTACGGGTATTTGCAAATGTTTTGACATGTTCTAGTTGGCGGGTAAGGCAGAATGTCCAGAAGGCCATCCGGCTTGCTGAGCGGCAGGTGGGGGTACAAACAGAATGGGGGGGGGAGTGTCATATGTGGAAATGGGAAAGAATAACAATGTATTTCATTACAAAACTTCCCAAAACATCAAACAACATGACACAATTTTGTGGTCATGTCGATCTGCACTTACAAACACACACCGCATGATTCATACTTACCCGATGATACAGATAGTATGGAAACCCTTACCAAGGTTGTACATCAAAAAATATCACCGGTAATGGAGTGCCAATATCCATCATCTCGGATCGTGACAGTCATTTCACATCCAGATTCTGGCAATCACTATAAATGCTTTGGTAACTCAATTGGACATGAGTACGTCAAATCATTCCCGAAACCCGATGGATAAAAGTGAAGAACATCCAAACACTTGAAGACATGCTTTCGAGCCTGGTTTCTGAATTAGACAGTTGGTAAAGATGGGAAAGACACTTACCATAATTGAATTATCTTAACAATAACAGTTATCATCGCAATATTAAGGCACATAGCAACCGTTTGAAGCCTCTATGGTCAAAGTGCAGATCACCACTGTTTTGCTGGCAAGTTGGAGATGTTCAACTCACAGACCAAAAATAATTCATGAATACCAAACCACTGAAAAGATAGTGCAATATTCGACAACGTTGCAGGCAAACAAAGATACGGAATAGAAGTTACGCCAAGTAGGCTAAAGCCTTTAGAAATTTCAAGTTGGAGAATCGTGGGTTATGTTGAAATTATCTACAGTCGTAAAGGAATGCATCCCAAAATTGGAAAACAAGGAAACTACTTCCCGGTACATTGGACCATTCAAAATCCTTGAACGGAGTTGGTCCTACAGTGGCATAACAACACACAACACATTCCTAAGAGCTCAGTAATGTCCACAATACCTTCCACGTTTCCTACGCAAAACAAATGCTTATCTCTGACAATCCCTTTCATTTAATATGATAGAGCATCGATCTCGATGACCAAACTCCAACTATGTGGAAGAACACATGGAGATATGGATCGAGAAGTCAAGCAACTGAAACAGAGAGTCATATTCCTATAGTCCAGAAGTATGATGGAACACTAAAAGAGGACTAGAATTTACATGTAACGCGAAATCAAATTCGTGCAATGTCCAACATCTGTTTTCAAACATCACTCCGCATCAACTAAATTTCGGGATGAATTTTCCTTTAAGGGAGGGAGAATTTAAAATGAGGGGGGGGGGGGGGGGCCCGTCCGCAATTTTCATCATGGAATCTCCATCTATTAAACTAGATGCAAATGTAATATCCATCAGATTATAAATATATCACCTTCTTGACAGGAATTTTTTTTTGCTTTTATCTCATTATATAATCAACTAAACATTGCATCTTCTAAAAGTAAACGAGCTCACGTAACCTCCTATCTAATTGCCCTTTTTACTATTTTATTTCATATAAACGATCCTAATATGTCAAGTCCAATATCTAATATCATTTTTACCAAGTACATTATCCATTTAACGTACTTTTCAAAACGTTATTTTCAAAAAGGGTCATGCGTTATGTTAACGGTGATATCAATTGGCCCTATATATGTAATGTATACATATAAAAATGAATGTGCAAACCTTCAAACATGTGTACAAGTGTACAATGCACAATATTTGAATATAATTTCCCTCCAAATCAATGTACAAGTCTTAAACACACAATGTACAAGCTAATCATGCCTAAAAACCTAATTAGGCCATTTAAGCTCCTAAACCATTTTTGACTTTACAGGGGGAGGGGGGAAACTGTTAACACAAGGTACAAGTACTTAATTCATGACTCCTAAACCCTAATCTATCCATAATCTTAACCCTAATCTATGTTTTAAAACCCTAAATCATAAAACAAAACCCTAAACCCTAATTTCACTTTCAACTAAAAACTAAACCCTAAACCTAAAACTAAGCCCTAAAACCTAATCCTAAGCCCCTAATCCAGTCAAACAATAATCCTAACCTAATCTACCCTAATCCAACCCAAATCTTCATTATAAAACCCTAAACCCTAACCCAAAGATAAAACCAACCCGACACCAATTTATTTTCCATTTTGACCCATTTTACACCAAGCTAGCAACCATAGCACCCTCAAGAAAGCCCCCTAGCACCTCTAAGACATCACCAAGCAAGCAAACCAAGTAGCATACAAGCACCTTGATCACCCTCCTTATTCCATTTTCAAGCCGTAGCCTCCAAACACCTTTCCATACACTTCATGGCTAGTTTCTAGCTTATTAATACCTCATCCTACTAGCCCCTTCTAGTCACCTTAACTAACCGACACTTAACAAATTCCCCGTAGATAATAAGAAAGACGTGGTATAACTAGGGATTTTAGCCTATATATAACACGAACCAACACCCCTTTCATTTCATCCCACACATCACATCTCTACCCTCAAATGATATCCTAACACTTCCCATAGGCTAGCAATATAAGATCAGAGAATCCCCTAAGCTACAAAATAGAACCAATAATCAGAAAAATGAACTCCTTGAAGTCAGTTACTAGAGTACAAAACCTGAAAACCCCATTTCGCGATTCGACACTTTTTAGCTAATATATATACTTATATATATATAAATTATTCTAGCTTTTGAAGAAACTTAAAACTATAATGTATCACATTACTAGGAGGACGTGCAGTAAGGTGGTTTCATTGGTATAACGTTTTGACGAGTTTGCTGGATTGTGCGTTTTAAGTGTCCTGGCTCCTTAAACATTTACTACATGACCTCTGAATTGATGATGACCCAAACAGTGATACATATTACAAATAAATCCAATCAAAGAAATATTTCATTACACATAAAACATATCCACTCAAACTAAGACTTGACATATTACTCAGGTTGGTGTGAACATGACCGTTACTATCATTTCAATATATTGGCCATTAATCAAGATTTCCCCCCTTTACTATTAAGGTGAGTTCATAGCCTCGCATTTAACTCTTTTAAATGTTTCATAAACCTGCGAGGGGGATACATGCTATAAAACTTGAATGCAAGTATTTTTCTGTATCTATCCTGATACTTATTGCCTTAAGTCCCTACTTTTGCATTAGGGTCCCCACTATATGAACCGTTAATTACTCGTTAGGTAAGCGCTAAAGCTGGAAATTAGATCTTTTGGGACTGGGACTCCCTGTTGGTGTAAACTATACGTCGGTAACCAATAGCACACATTTTGAATAACTATATGAGTGATTATGGCAAAGACACTCGTTGGGGTAAATATTTGTCGTCTATGATTAACCTAAGGCTTCGATTTTATGAGCTTATGGCAATAATAAATGTTTACCATGATAATAGTACATGCATACAATTATTACAAACTTATTGGTGGATAAACAACGTACGCCCCCTCTTGAACTTGTATTCAAACCACTTACATAACCCTATGAATTTGCACATCAATCTTTTGTGTATGACTTTTGTTTTTAGCATGTTAATCTCAGGTACTTGAGCAACTTAAAGCACAGAAGTGGCACGGATATGAAGATGGCTAAACTGTTATCATTCAAACTTTTATGTTATTAGAAATGTGGGACCTTCACTTTTATGTAAAAAAAAACTTCGATGAATAGAATAATTATAACTAAATTTTTCCAAAAACCTCTTTAACTATTCATTTTCTATGATTATGAAAGTGTACTATGAAATATACCCCAATTAGCACCACGCTATATTGTAAAAATGGGGGAGTTTATAACCTAACTTGGAATAATCTCCAACAACAAAGTTACGTACCTTGGAGAACTTGTCCACCATTTCTACATCCTGACCAAATGCAACAAATCCAAAGGATGTTTAGTGCTAATAACTTTGGACCTATGAGATACGGGGGACCAAATGTTTGAGTTGTTATAAAATTCAAATATATATGCTTGGGAATCGATTTAGAGCCCGATGAGTGGATGAAAGATAGTGGATGTACAAAGCACATGACGGGCAACCAAAAACTTTTCTCTACATACAAAGCATACAATGGAGGTAACGTAATTTTTGGTAGTAATCTACGCAGTAACATCATTGGAAAATGTATGATTTCTCATGACTCCCTAAATATTGAAAATGTAGATCATGTAGATAACTTAGGTTTTAATTTGCATGATGTGGAATTTTTACACTTTTTCGGGGTATTTAACCCCTATATCATTGGCTGAAATATCCTTAAAATACTGCATAAATCATTTCTTTTGCATTTTTAGCACTTGGAAGACATTTGGAGGGAATACACGTGACTTGGAATCTCTTTTGGAAGAAACAGGACAAGAGTACGACTTTACACAAAAGAAAGGTTAAAGAATTACTCACAAAAGGTGGAGACGACGTCAGGAATACTTGCGACACCAACTGGATTATCAAGCGACCACGTAAGAAAATTTGTGACGGCATCTGGATTGTAGCCGACATAAAGAAACCCTAATAAGATTCGCTCCATGACGGCGTCAGGATTTATTGTGACACCATCGCGGATTCTTTTCTTATAAATACAAACTCGATTTTAGGGTTTTATATGGCATATTAGGAGTGGAGTTTGGTAGAAAACAATTTTTAGATGACTTTGGGAGTATTTTAGGGTTTCCTAACCCTTTTGTACCTTCTTGAATCGCTTGTTTCAATATAGTGAAGTCCTTTTGTCCTTTAATCTTTCAATATATCTTATTGTTTGATTGAGTTATTAATGCTTTGCTCATCTTTAACATGCAAGGCTATAATCTCAATAGTGTTTTCTTATGATTGCATGTGAATTGGGATTTAGATCATAATAATATAACTTCATGAATATGGTCTGTGCATGTTTAGCCTCTAGAACCCAAGTTACTTAATTGTAATCGAAGATCTAGAGCGGGCATGATTATGGAGACAAGGAGTTCCATCGGTTAATGTGGGTGGGGTAGTTTTAGTGTTGGTGTTGTGGTTTGGGGCTCATACTACCTTTACCCATCTAAATGAATATACCCCGTTAAGGTAATTTTAAATGCGCGTCTATCTCCCTAGGTCTTTTGTAAAGTCTTCATACAACCTACTTGTGCATTTACCTATAAGGTAATCACGTAACGCGTTTTCGTGAATTTTGTCCATGTTTCCGGAAATACTTACATATACATCCAAGTGTGACATAACAATAGTGCTTTTGAAACATACTAAGATCAATGCATATTAAAGTAAACACTTCTCTTTTTATCATACGTAGTCTCCACATAGATTATTAATTGTTTTATTAGATAATTAGTAAAATAAACCTCTTTAAAACGAGATTTAAATTGCTTTAATAAAATATAAAAATACAAAAATATTCTTCTTTAAACCTGTAGACCTTAGTTACATCTAGTTCGAACCTTCACACGCTATTCCCCTAGAGAACGATAACAACCCCCATGTCTTGCTTATACTACACTACAATGGTTAGGTACACTGCCTAGGGAGTTGCAAAACTTAGTAAAGTTTTGCCACCTCATCAAAGGTTTTGGCACCCCTGCTGAGGAATAGTATAGGTTCCATATTTTATTTAGCTTAGGTCTACTCGCTTGAATCCTTTCAAGTGAGATTTTAATTCTTTGTCATTAAGCTTTCTTGTAGTCTATCTCTTTTCTTTGTGTTTTTGTTTGTAATTTTGTTCTCAAGTCAAACCTTCATAATAGATAACATAAATTCACCACCACCACCCGAGGTCCCAACCTCAATCTTGTTTGAAAAAGTTCTAAACTCAACTCAATTCTTGAATCATTGAATTTAATTTCCTCATCACGTTGCTCTAGAATTGTTTGTAAGAAAGAAAAAGATAGCGATGTGATGCTCGTCGAACTAATTAAGAATAATGATTGCCCTAGTAATGAAGAGTTGGAGGAAGATGATGATGTATTAGGAGAAGAAAAATTTAGGGGATATCACTTTAATAAATTTCTATCTAGGAGCGAATTAGCATATCATAAGTACTTAATATGTGCCCGAATTCCATCTATGATCTTGAGCGACCCTATTATTGTAGGAGTAAACCCTTTGAACCTTAAGATACCATGCAATATAGGGCACGTACACGTTGGGAGAGCTTACATTGACCTAGATTTCTCCCCGTGAAGCAAATACTAAACCCTTTAAAATTGGATAATAATAACCCACAGCAGTGGGGGAGGAGAATGATTAGTCTAAATTCCTAGTGAGTTTTTAGCAACTGATCTGGGAGGGGGAGTGAAGGAAATGCCAATCTCATAGGAATTTAACATATGCCCTCGGATTTCATGATTGTAAATAGTTAGTTTCATTTAGAGATCCTAGACACACTCAACGGTTATATTAGGAAAGCCTTTTGTTGAACTCTCCAACATGACTTATAATTTAGCATTAGGAATGGTGAAGTTCACAAATGAAATTGAGGAAATTGCCTATTAGATCACCATAAAATAAGATCTTTACACTTTCCACTTTTTGATCATGAAAAAGTGAAATAAAATATCGTTACTTTAGAAATGAGGAGATAATAAAGAGATTAGGAAGTAATGGGCAAAATACTAGGTTTCTATAAAGGATGCTTAGAACTAGGTCCCGAATACCGAACCAGACCCGAAGAAAGTAGTAGTGGAAGTGATTTGAACGACCAAGGAGGAGTCACGTAAGGAATAGGGCTCAGAGTCTAGCTAAAAGACTCTTTAATAAACAAAAGCGCTTATTGGGAGGCAACCCAATCTTTTAATTTTTTGCAATTTAGGAGTGTTCATTCTGTGTTTTTAATTGCTTTATTGTTGAAATAAATATTGTAATCATATTTGTTTTGATTTTAAAAACTACGTCTAATCCTCATCAAAGGTATTTTGCATAAAATGTAAGGGAAAATTCGGAAGTTTATAAGAACCATTTAAACATTATAATAAATAATTAATTAATTCACGTCTTGTTATGTTTTGTGTAAGTCCATAATGATTGAGTTAATAAAGTTATGTGGTTTTTGCATTAAATTTTAGCAGGAAATAACTAATGGGACTTCGTCAAAATTTTCACACACAAAGAATATTTTTTTTTACAACAAGTAGAGACGGCGTCAGGATTTTTCCTAACGGCGTCGCCACCCTGCTACAGTAAAATCCATATTTTTTCTAATTTTGAAAATTATGTATAATTTCCGGAATTTGTAATTTGCTTAAAACCTGCAGGAAACCACAATTACATTAACACATTCATCCTATCATTTATATGTTTTCGTAGAGTCAGAAACCCTAAATCATATAGCTGTATTTATCATTCCGCAGATTTTACGCTAGGTATAGTTGTATCTTGTCTTTGATTTGTAGGTTATATTTGATGAGGAGAAGTCCGGAAGTTCTTAGGAGTTTCAAGTGGACAATTCTTGGATGACGATTTAGACAGACATTTATTATCTTCTGCGTTCTCGGGGGGGGAGCAAAACCAGAGAGTACTAGTTTTCTTTCACTCTTTTTCTTTTCCTTTATTCGTTACCGGTACATTTTTGGCACTTTAAGGGTGGACTGGGATGTATTATAATGTATAGGGGAAATAAAAGCCCTTAGAAATTATTCTTTCATTGTCTTTGCTTTTTCCCTATAATATGAGTAATATATCCGAAACAAAGCGTGAAGTAGTTTTTGAACCCAAATTTTATTTTTTTTAATGCAACTACCGGTGAAACTAAGTACTAGTAGCGTCTCATTGGATAGGGAATTATATGATTAGCACAAAAACCCTACCACTTAAAAAAATTCCACCCCCAAATTGTAAGGTTCGCCCCTAGATCTTTAGGAATTCGGGTATCCATCTAACTCAAGAAATTTACACCTTTAGCTTTTCTCGAGTTCGAAAGAGCACTGTATGTGTCGTGTTCATGGATGTATAGTGTGCACGAAGATTTTGTCGCCTTTTCTGGAGCATTGTATCAGTTTTAAATTATTTAGATTGTACCAGTAGTGGTAGGTTAATGGTGGCTAGATCTTGCTTTATAGTTGATCATCTCGAGAACACCGCGATAGTGAGTATTAGGATTTGCTAAATGATAAGAGGCACTAGGATTACACCCATTTTTAAAAAACTGTAATTTGTTATTAGGTCGACGCGTCAACATATAACTATCCCCAACCCTTCCATGCACCTCATTTTTAGTGCAGGATTCCCCTAGTACAACCCTCCGAGCCTTTCCTTTTCAAGGTTCTTGTAATTTTTCGGTGGATGCCAGATTGTTAATGAAGAGCATTGTTTACCCTTAAACCAATTTGTTAGCCTCAAAATAATGAGTCGAACAATGGAAGTTAGTTCATAATTATATTAGGTCTAGGTCACTAAAATAATAGAGGGGGGGGCCGAATTGTATTATGCTACACGGTAAACGGCTCTTAAAAACATTAGTCTAAGAACCGGTCCACGTGTATCTGGGCGAAAGCCCAAGTAATCCCGAGTCCCGCCCGTAGAAATGACCAGAGGCATAAACCTCTTGTATTAAGTATAAATACCCCTCTCCAAGTATGGAGAGGGGGTTTGGTTTCTGTTAATTCCCATATGTTAATTTGCGAAGTAATCATCCATCTTTTTCTTTTCTCTACCTTTCTCTCTCTAACTTCTCTCTAAACTTCTTCCATATTTTCTCATCTTTATTTCTTGTGTTTCGATAATGAAGTGAAAGTGATATATTGGGTTCCGACATTTGGTATCATTCGCCTCGGGTGGGTTTCGTGATTTGTTTTGTGTCATTATTTTCTTCGGGCATATTGTTTTTTTTTGTTTGCTTTGTTGATTTAGTCTTAATCAATAGTATCTACACTTTGTCAAACAAAGGTGCTTGATATTTTCAGGGGGTGAATTTATATTTGTTCTTGTCTTTTTTTTTGTTGGGTTCAACAAACAAAACATCAAACTAGTGTGTTTTCTGAGCGGGGGGGTATAGTGCCAATGCGAGTTTTTTTTTCTTTTTCCCTCTTCAAACAGAAAAAAATAGGTTCAAGTAAGCATATTGTGTTGAGAACAGTTTTTCAAACTTATATTTGTTTTTTTTGAGCTCGAAAAGAAACAAACAAGGTTGAAAAGAAAGAATAAGAAGGTCGTCATGGTGTTTTGATATATTATTAAGCCATCGAGTGATTTTTTCATCTTAGAGGCCGAACGCGTAAACAAACTCACAAAAGCCGAACGGTAAATAATCAAGAGACCATCGAACGAGCAACTTTAGCTTGGATCGAACTAGCTATAACCAATCGAACTAGAGACCATCGAACAAAGACCATCGAACAAGAGACCATCGAACTAGTGACCATCGAACTAAAGGGACCGAACGAGTAGAAACCTTAAAGGATCGAACGAGCGGTCTTTGCAAGGATCGAACGAACGGTTTTTGTTTGGATCGAACGTGGACCATCGAACGAGTAGAAAAAATGATCGAACGCATAGAAAAAACAAAAAGATCGAATGAGTCCCCTTTTTACAACCGAACGAGCTATCCGAACATATTGGACCGATCGAGCAACCTTCTTAAAGAATCGAAGGTCGATACTCGTTTAAGTGTTTTCCGGTTTTCGGTTTCCGAGTGACGTTTAATCTAGGGAAGTTTAACTTATACCTTTGCGATCAGGTGGGGGGGGTGCTTGTGTGGTCGTTTTCGATCAACGTGGTATATTCGGTTCCATTCCACGATCGCTTAAACCGTATCACTCCGCGAGAGTAATAACACAAAACGTAATACATCATTTAATTTAAATGACGAAGATGAATATAAAGGCGGGAAAAACTTTTTTATTTTATTATAATTCAACTTTCCACTCTTGGTGGCCCTTCAATCTTCTAAACAATATCATTTTTAATTAACACTTAGATTTACGATTTAGTTTTTTCATAACCCTTGTTTTTTTATGCAAGAAATAAAAAGAACCCTTTATAATTTCATAGTTTTTGTTGGGGGGGGGGGGTGGGACATTTTTTTTCGTCCACTTTTTTCAACTTTTAATTTTTGTTATTTTTTTAGTTTTACATTTTAGTTTTTTTCAAAATTTTCAATTTTAGCCCTTTCGTTGTAAGAAACTCACGCGCTCATCGTTTTTAAGGCTCAACAATCGTTAACAAAAGGCTTACGGTTTTTTTCATGACAACAACGATTTCACCAGACAACAATGTCTATTATTTCACACACAGTTTTCTTGATTAGTATAATCACCGAATATACTCATGTTTGTTCTCGGTTTTAGTCAAGACGTGTAAAATCCCGTAAATAGTTTTTCAACCACAACAACAATTCACTTCCCTGCTTAAGATCCTACAATCATTTTCACATTCACAATTCCAATCAACAGGTAAAATGGAAATAGAATTATACTTTATCGTTCGGTGTTCTAATCGGAAGAACACATGGCAACTTTGTGTGGGGCGGAGGACAAACAAAAGAAAGTTGCATGGTATCTTTTCGACAACTTCATTCACACCTCAACATCTTTCACATGACAACTTAAAAGGAACTCGAATCGAGTCTGGATTCAAACGCGCATTGCAACACTTTTGGTCGAAGATTTGAAAACTTTTATATGGCGCAATGTTGCCCCCTAAACATGGATCAATTAAAAAACAACTTGACAAAGAAGAATTTCAAGAGATTGGATCCAAGCTTCTTTACAGTACTCTAGAGCAACAGTTTCAGAGTTTCATCAAAGGGTCGCAGGCGGATGTATTTGGATGATGAATATTTGACATAGTTACGGCAACAAATTCCTACAATACACTCGACTAATCGAAATTCTAGAATTCCGTGACACAATGATCCAACAAATGAATCTGTTAAGAAAGTCGATTGATGAAAGAGAGCACAGCATAAACGAGTGTATGACACACTGGGTGAATGAAGACAATTCAGAAAGCAGAGGATTTGAGTTGATACGGTGAGAAAGCATGGATGCTAGTTTGGTTAACACAGAAACATTGTACAGAAATCCAATGAGCTGGATACAGCAACAGATCAGGGAAAGGAGGTTAGGCCTGATGATGCAATATCCAGACCCATATATGATGAGGAGCCAATGGCTGAGGTACAAACACTGCTAAATTCAATATCTTTGCTACTGGAACAACAACAATACTGACAACCTTGAAATTCATTAAAAGAAAGTGACCCAGAATGCTGAACAATGTCCTGACACACACACAGCCCTTTGCCCTGCTAAATTCACTGATAAACCAAACAACTGAACTCTCAAATCCATCCCTTGAATCTCTGAAAAATATTCGTCTCAAAAAGAACCGTTTTGCCCAAATTTCCAAAAAGAATATTTTAAGAATGAAGCACCAAGTTGTGTAATCTTAGAACTTAAATAATCATAATAAGCTTAAAAGAAGGTCATCATGACAATTTTTTGAAAGTAACAAGTATATGAAGCCATGGTTAAACATGACATGATGTAATAGAAACAATTAAACAACCGAATTGGAACATAAAGTGAGCTAGTACTTGAGGAAAATGAGACTTTGAAAAGGCTTACAAAGAAATGTTTGCTTCTATCACGACAATTAGAGCTAAGCACAAGAACACCCACAACTGTCTTTTATTGTAACAAATAATGATAAATTCAAAGCTCAACTTTTTAGGAAAACGGGTTTGAATTGCAGCATTAAAAACAAGTTAAGGAAATTAACAGGAAAATAGTGTGGATACTAAGTTTGCAAAATCATCAATCTTAGGGAAACCGGTTTTACAACCACATAGAAACCAATCAGTTGTTAGACAACCGACTGCGTTTAAGTCTGAGCAACCTAGAATTTTAAAACCACGGTTTGCCTCTCAAGTTGATGTGAACAATGATTTGCCAAAACCATTCACTACACATTATTTGCCTAAGGGGAAAGAATCTGCTTGTGCAAAACCTCATCACATGATTACACCTAGCTCATCTAGGTATAGCTCAAATGACATGGTTCATAATCACTACCTAGAGGAAGCTAAGAAAAAGACACAAGAAAGCGATAGGAATTCAAGGCCTAGTGTGATGCCTTCTACTAGATCACAAAGCACAGCGAATGATAGCAAACCAAAACCTAGGATCAATAACCAAAAGTCTAGGAATTGGCCTGTATCTAAGAGTAGTTGCGTCACGACAAAGTATGTGCCCATAGCAGAACACTCTAGGAATTCTAGAAATTTTTCTGACTCCAAATATTTTGTTTGCTCGACATGTCAGAAATGTATCTTTAATGCAAATCATGATCATTGTGTAACAAAATTCCTAAATGAGGTCAACTCGCGTGCTAAGGTTCCATCCAATAAGACAGCAAACAATAACAAACCTATAGAGCAAACAAATTTTGCAAAGAAACCAGAAAGACAGATCCCAAAAAGACATAGGTTTTCGATCAAAAAGACTTCCGTTGTGCATGAGAAAACAAGGACTCCTAGATCTTGTCTTAGGTGGAAACCGATAGGTAAAATTTTCAAGACAATTGGTCTTAGGTGGGTTCCTACTGAGAAAGATATTCACATCTAGCACAACCAAGGTTGACAGTGAACCCACCCCAAAATGGTTCAAATGACGATATCACTAACCAATATGAATGCAAAAAAACTCTTGATGTCAGTGCAGGTACACTTAACATACATGCAG